>OX336367.1:20828424-21115924 GCA_946902895.1 Fragum fragum
TCTGTTTTATAGTACACTCCGTTGTTATTTGTATAAAATACCATGACCTTAATCAGATTCGTGTCCTGTAAATTTAAAAGATCAAAGCAGTCAAAACCTGCGTCTAATGTTGTTAGGATGTCCGCGTAGGATTTCAAGTTTCCTGTAACCTAACAATTTGATTAAAATCGATATACCGACGACATGCATTCTGTTTGTGCAGGTCATTGGCTTGTCACCCAATTATTTTTAAAGGGATATTACTAAATCAATATATTTCTATTGCATTATTCTATTACACCACTTCATAATTGTCCTACCTCCACTTTTAATTTGTTATATCTATTTATTCTATTCCATTTCTTTCTATTTTATCAATTAGTTTTGGTAGGTTTCTTGTTTCGTTGTTGCTGTTGTTGTTGCTGCTGTTGTTGCTGTTGTTGTTTATTGTTGTTTTGTTGTTCTTATCGGTGTGAGTGTATTAAATTGTTTCATGCATTGTTACTTTTTGCTGTTTCTCTATTTTTCTGTTTACTTATTTACTCTTATTCATTATTAAAATATGTAAAATGATTATGTTTCTTGTGAATGCAATGAAAAAGCAGAGACTTTCAAATAAAACCCAAATCAAATATAAATCAAAGGTAAAAGTATTATGTCAGTGGGTTAATAAAAGTCGTAATTACAACTGTCGGTACTTCTATTCTGATGAAAAGGAAGACAAATTCTAAGTATGTTCAATAAAACATCTTGAAGATTACCTTCCTTTGATAATGTCATATAGTTGAATTTGTTTTTGACGAGAAAGATTATAATCATGAATAAGAATCCTGTCTATTTTTTTCTGCACAAATGATTTGGTACGCAAAATAATTAGGTATGTACGTTACTATGGTGATGTACATGTAAGTATGTTAAGAAATTGAAATATGTAAAAACTATTTTATTTATTCAAATCATGACACACTTCAGAACAAAAGTAAATGATATTAATAAAAAACATCCGTTTTTGTATTGTTTCGACCATGTTTTTATTGTAAGCACTGTATTAACGTTACTCCAACAATTTAGGATAAATCGATATAGCATGATTTGGCATTTCTTGTTAAATGTTTGTCAACGTTTTTTCATTATAATTATTATTAAATATTTTCGTATTAGAAAAAGGTCTTGGCCATATTTATTTTTCTGAATGTTAATGGCCAAAGACACATTCTATGTCGATTTTGCCTTTCAATAAATGAAATGAAATGTTAATCTTAATTTAAACTAATATGTAATTCTACAATATAGCCTTATGTGGGTATTACGTGACCTTTTAAGGAGAAAGTTATTTGCAAAAATACTTAAAACGTTTGGAAGACTGTCGGATTATATTCAAAATTTCCGGGGAAATCTTAACCCATTATCACACAATCGCTCCTTTTTACGCCCCAATCAAAAGCTTTTGAAAACATTTTGGAAATTGAAGAAATTGCTTGTTTCAAGCAATTTCTACATTTTCAACAATGTTTTTTAGACAAAAAGACAAAAAATGTCAAATTCCATCATCTTAAAATTGTCGTCTTCAGCTTCTTTCTGTTTGGAACAGCCTAGAAGTTTGTTTTGTGTGAATTGGTTTATAAAGATTCATAAATATAAAGCAAGTCCGTCCCTAGTGATGTAACATTAATAGCTGCTTCATTTAAGACCTATTAGCCAGATGTTCATTTCTAATAACATTTTCTAGAATCCTTACTTTCTCGACCTTGATTGCAATAATGTTAGATGTTGGACACAGAAGTTCCGTGCTTATTATAATTTCATTCATAAAAAACAAAATTCGTTCGGGCTGTTATTGTAAATATTTGCGTTGCTTCATGTTTTTCGTTGATATAAGACATTTTTCCTTGTCAATGACATTGCATAAGTTTATTGTCAACTTTATTGATTAAAAAGTTTGTTTCGTGTAACATTATTTACTAAATGTATAAAGGTGGACCTGCATCACAAGTACATTTGTATGATTCTATTCTAGAAAAGGACAAGTGGATACAAACTTCCTTTGAATAAACAAATGATTTGACTCTTCTGATGGCCTCCGAATAAAATACGGTAACCCATTCCCACACAGTGAAATTTTAGACAGGTACAAATTGAAAGATATTGAACAAGACAGTTTCAAATTGTTGATGCTTTTAAACAGTCTTTGTCTTTCTGGGTAGAAAAAACTATGAAAAATGAATAAATTGCTTATAACAAGCAATTTCTTCATTTTCTACATTCTTTTCCAATACTATTTCCTTTTGGGCGTAAAAATGAGGGATTGTGTTGGAATGAGTTAACGTAATATGCGTTTGTAAACATGTTCTGCAAATCATATGTCTTGATATTGTCCATCGTTGGATTTTAAAGCACTCAAAAGTCGCTCTTTCACTACCTCGCCATATACTATTTTTAAAGCACTCAAAAGTCTCTATTTCACCATCTTGTCGTATACTTTTTTTTAAGTAATCAAAAGTCGCTATTTCACTACCTTGCCATATACTATTTTTTAAGTACTCAAAAGTCGCTATTTCAATTTTCTTGTCATATACCATTTTAACGCACCACAAAGTCGTTTTTTCACTACCTTGCCATATACTATTTTTAAGTAATCAAAATTCGCTATTTCACTTTCTTGTCAAATACCACTTTAAAACACCCAAAAGTCGTTTTTCACTACCTTGCCATAAAATATTTTTAAAGTACCCAAAAGAAGCTATTAGACTTCCTTGCCTTATACTATTTTTAAAGCACTCAAAAGTCGTTCTTATAAAACCTTGCCATATATACTTTTTTAAAGCACTCAAAAGTCGATTTAAATACCTTGCCATATTCTGTTTTTAATGAACAAAAAAGTCGCTATTTCACTTCCTTGCCAAATACTATTTTTTAGGTACTCAAAAGTCGCTATTTCAATACCTTGCCTTTTACTATTTTTAAAGTAATCAAAAGTCGCTATTTCACTTCCTTGTCATAAACTATTTTTAGAGCACTCCAAAGTCACTCTTTCTCTACCTTGTCATAAACTATTTTTAAAGCACTCCAAAGTCACTCTTTCTCTACCTTGTCATAAACTATTTTTAAAGCACTCCAAAGTCACTCTTTCTCTACCTTGTCATAAACTATTTTTAAAGCACTCCAAAGTCACCCTTTCTCTACCTTGCCGTAAACTATTTTCAAAACACTCAAAAGTCGCTCTTTCACTACCTTGACTTATAATATTTTTAAAGCACTCAAAAGACGCTATTTCACACCCTATTCATATAATATTTTTTAAGAACTCAAAATTCGCTATTACACTTCCTTGCCAAATACCATTTTTTAAGTACCCAAAAGTCGCTATTTCACTGCCTTGGCAATTATTATTTTTAAAACACTAAAAATCCCTATTTCACTCCCTTGCCATCTACCACTTTTAAAGCACCAAAAATACGCTAATTCATAGCCTTGCTTAATACTTTTTAACGTACACAAAGTCGCTATTTCACTACCTTGCCTTGTACTATTTTCAAAGCACTCAAAATGCGCAATTTCTCTACTTTGCCATAAAATATCTTAAAGCACTCAAAAGCCGCTATTTCACTATTTTCCCATTAATTGTTTTAAAGCACTCAAAAGTCGCTATTTCACTACTTTGTCATATACTATCTTTAGAGTACTCAAAAGTCTGTATTTGTCTATCTTGCCATAAACTATCTTTGAAGCGCTCAAAGCTGCTATCTCACTACCTTGCTGAATTCTTTTTTTTTAAAAGCCCTCAAAAGTCGCTCTTTCACTACCTTTTCATGTGTTATATTTTATATCACTCAAAAGTCGCTATTGAAATACCTTGTTTAATAATATTTTTAAAGCACGCAAAACTCATTTTTTCTCTTCCCTGCCATATTCTATTTTAAGCACTCGAAATTCGTTATTTTACTACCTTGTCAGTTATTATTTCTAAAGCACTAAAATCCCTATTTCACTCCCTTGCCATCTACCACTTTAAAAGCACCAAAATACGCTATTTCATGACCTTGCTATAAACTTTTTTAATTTACTCAAAGCCGCTATCTCACTACCTTGCCTTATACTCTTTTCAAAGCACTCAAAAGCCGCAATTTCACTACCTTGCCATAAAATATCTTAAAGCACTCAAAAGTCGCCATTATCACTACTTTTGCCATATATTATTTTTAAAGCACTAAAAAGTCGCTACTTCACTACTTTGTCATATACCATTTTTAAATCACTCAAACGTCGCTATTACATTTCCTTGTTATATACTATTTTTTAAGTACCCAAAAGTCGCTATTTCACTTCCTTGTCATAAACCATTTTCAAAACATTCAAAAGTCGCTCTTTCACTACCTTGACATAAACTATTTTTAAAGCACTCAAAAGACGCTATTTTGCATCCTTTCATATATTATTTTTTCAAGAATTCAAAAGTCGCTATTATACTTCCTTGCCATATACTATTTTTTAAGTACCCAAAAGTCGCTATTCCTCTACCTTTCCGTAAACTATTTTCAAAACATTCAAAAGTCGCTCTTTCACTACCTTGACATATACTATTTTTAAAACACTTAAAGGTCGCTACCTTGTCATATGCCATTTTTAAATCACTCAAACGTCGATATTTCTCCTCCTTGCCATATACTATTCTTAAAGCACTCAAAAGTCGCCATTTCACTACTTTGCCACATACTATTTGAATAAAAATTCGAAAAGTTTCTTTGAATACTGGCTATGAGATAAAACCGACTCTTGAATGAAAAGGTAAAGCGGCTGAACCACCACTCACAGCATTAACCTATATCCAGACGACACAATTCCAGACTGCTGCAAATTCAATGAAGGTGAAAACGACAATTGAAATTGGTTGCAGTTGATAAAATATTGACAATACTGGATAGGAAACGTATTTGAAAAAAGGTGAATTGCATATTTTCAGCAATTCTCATATTTTTTCCACAGCATTAGGTTTGCATGACGGTAAAAAAAATGCGGAATTGTGTGATGATGGGCTATGAATATTCTCTGGTCTTCTAATTAAACTTTGAGTCCGTAGCGCATCTACTGAGAATATAACGAAGTCTTCTCGATTGTCACGCACATGCCAAATATTTATAACAGTTTCACCCAATTCAACCAAGAGATTTAATTACATGTACCTGAATAATGCTTTTTGACAAACACTTCAATTTCGTCTTACCATACAGATTTTCACCGTCATTTCTTATAATAGTTATTCATCTAAGTTACCGTCCAGAAGCCAACTAAATTACGGGGGGGGGGGGGAATCGCCAGCTTAATAAAATAAATAATAATAGTTTTTCAAGTACACCCTACTTTCTACTAGTGAAAATGAAATTGCACTTTGGAAAACTTAACAGCTTATCTTCACTCTTTCTATTGTAAACCCACCAAATTAAGTAAAAACTATACACTTGATAGGAGGATGTGTTTTGGAAAAAACTCCACTTTTTTGGCAAAATTCCAATCGTATAAAGATAAAAAAAATAATGAAAAACTAGATTTTTAAAGGTTATAAAATTCAGATTTTTCTCATTAATATAAAACGATTACAATAAAATTCTAGCACAAGGCTTAAAAGTAAAGGTCACCAGGTTTGTTTTTCTACAAAATGATTTTTACATTTTTGAGTAATGGACTTTATTAAAGAAATTGATAAACTAAATCCAAAGGAATACTCGATTTAAGACATTAGACATTCATGTTTCCTTCATTTCTTCAAATAACCACCAAAATGTAATAAATGGCATCTAAAAAGCTTGAAAACGCATATCCTACTAGCCGTTTTCTTTAGGACAATTCTATCTAAACCGACTCGAGAATGAAAAAGTAAAAAAGCGAGCCTATCGAGCATAAAATCAGCATGACGAGCATAAAATCAGCATGACCGAAAGAAAAGCGATTGGCATTTTCTTATATAAATGTTCAAATAATTCTTTGAAGCAAAATCAAAATAAAAAAAAACTTATCATTGTGCGTACAGATGACGTCATTTAAACGGTTCCCTCAAAAATTGGTTTTTGAGGCTTCATTAGATAAAAGGTTTGGAAAACATTGAGGAAAATGAAGAAATTGCTTATTTCAAGCAACTTCTTCATTATTCACAATGTTTTCTACTCTTTAGGACACAGATCCATAAAAAACTGTACGCGCGGGTAAGATAGGGCAATTCCCGATTGCTGTTCGCCATGGGTAACAAGGAAGCTTTGTGCTTAGTCTTGTTTTAATGATCACTAACTTGAGGAGATCGATCTGTAGATGGTTTTAATTTTACCGACCTTGAGGAAAACAATTTTGAGCTGATTTTTATTATCACTTCCTTGGTGAGATCATTTTGGAGTATGGGTTTTATTATCACTACCTTGAGAAGTTCATTTATGAGCTAGTTTTTTATTATCACGACCTTTAGAAGAACCTTTTTATGAGATGGTTTTGATTATCACTACCTATAGAACATCATTTTTGAGAAGGTTTTAACTATCACTACCTTGAAGAGATCATTTTTGAGCTGAATTTGATTATCACTGATTTTCACTAACGTAAGGACATTGATTTTAAGCTGGTTTTGACGACCACTACCTTGAAGAGAACAATTTTGGTCTGGTTTTCGTTATCACTACTTTGAGGTGATGAAGCTATTTTTACTGAGTAATAATGAATTATCATTATGTTGTCTTAGATGAAATTATGTAGAGAGGGACTAATTAACCCGTGACAAGACGACACAGTTTTAGAATGGTCCAAATTGAAAACCGTTGCAGCGAAACTAGTTTAATTTTAAAAAAAAACGTTGTTCATGTATTCTATGGTAGGTGACATTGTGGATAATGAAGAAATTGCTTGTTACAATGTTTGCCGGAGTTATTTTCTAGATGGGCGTCAATAAGCGTGAATTTGTAAGAATGGGTTAAAAGGCCTTCATCAAAAAGTCGTTATGACAGCTCATTAGGCAATAAGAGAAAGCCCCATAAACGGACGTGCTATCAATTATCATATAAAATATGGTTCTTCCTTATAAGGAAGCATATGATTTATGAACACCATTCGATATAAACTTATAAGCTTTCAATTAGTTCAGATTTTCCGTGTCTTTTCTCCTTCATTAAAAGATGAATTATTCGAAACAAAGAATGTGTCTTTGACGTTAGAGGAGAACTAAGAAAAATGTCTCTTTCTGAATCAAGCCCTGGTCATAGATAAAACAATGAGCATACAAATAGAGTTGTAGGACTGACTTAAAGACCGCGCTGGCAAAAGCAGCGAATGTTTAAGAGATTTGTTACTAAGATTAGAAACAATCTTTGCGCACGCGCGTCTCGCTTCCAAAAAGATAAAACAAACAAAGATTGTCCAACCATTTTGTTTTACGATAGATATGGAAGATCCATTTAAAACCGAATTAAAAAGGGATCCTACACGCTCCTGTGAATCATGTTCAACCTGAAGTCGTTTTCAAGATCGCGTTAATGTATAAATGTGTGTATTGTTATTCATACCTTTTGTGATTCGTGTATTACGTTTTGTGCGACGCATTTATTGCATGCGTCATACGCGATCGCTGCTATACCGAAGAATCGAAAGGTTCGGTTCTCAAGCAATAGGTTGACTTAAAATTCGAGTTTAACCGATTCCTACACAATCCCTCTTTTTACGCCCCTTAAGAGAACTGCTTTGGAAAACAATGTCGACAATGAAGAAATTGCTTGTACATGTTTTCTACCCTGAAAAAACAACAACGATTTTCTAAATTGCACCAACTTGAAACTGTCATGTGTTAACATCTTTCAATTTAGACTAACCTAAAATTGGGTTGTGGGGTAAATGATTAAAAAAATACCGATCGCCGCTGCCAATAAAAAGTCGATTCGCCAATCAAATCATTCATTAGACCGGAAGCGAGCTTTGAATCCTGACCTGTATGTTAATTATTTGTGTTGAAGCGTCGTAGTTACAGCTTTACTAAATCTGTATTTACGACGTTAAGGTCGCCACAACAATATTCTTTTTTATGTAAAATGGTGTTTATTTACTCATTCGCCCCCACACTTCCGCCCTAAAAAAACCCAGAAAACATTGTTACAAGAAATTTCTTAATGTTTCAAAATCTTTTCTACTGCCATCTACAAATATTTTTTTTTAAATTTTCATCAACTTAAAATTGTTATCTGCAACTATTTTGAATTAAGACCAGTCTAAGATTTTATCGTGCGATAATTGGTTAAATAGGTTAAAGGTATACCACGTCTTTCTTGCAAAATTTGCTAAATAATATGTCAGAGGGAATATGAATACAATTTACCACAATTTACCACACAATTGACACTGTTAAGACTGTACTTTCAAGCTATCTGTTCACCCGTAAAAGCGCGCTGATAAATCTACTTATGAAATATCCATGTTTAGAAATGTTTGTTTCAATGCATTGCGTGCAAATCGAGCTGGTCGTTTCAATCGGATATTAAACCACGACAGATAAAGCCTGTGTTCTTAATTCCTTTTGATTGAGTTATTATCCGCTCTAATTTTACCTGAACTCCATGAAATTGGCTGGAATTCTCTCGTTATTCGAGAAGATTAAAAGTTCTGTGAAAATAAATCACGGTTATTAATTTGAAGGATCGCTTCTATCCGTCAAATAATCGATTGACCGATTAAATTATTCATTTGAATCAGAAGTGAACATTTTACTCCGACATTGACACCAAGCGCTTCTATTGGTTTGGCGACTAAATCGTCGTAATTAAAGCTCGTTCAGGCTGTAGTTACACCGTTTAGGTCGCAAACCAATCATTTCATTTTGTTATTGTTGTAACATGTTTTCATCAAATCATCAAAGGCCTTTAAGGAAGAATGATACAATTTGCCACTTGTTGAAGTTTTTTTTTAAATTAACACGAAATTCGGAATATACAAATGAAGAAATGTGATGAAAAATCAGGATGGCTTTCCATGTGTAATTCCGAAAAAAATGAAGCTTTTGAAAAATCTAATTTTCCTGCAAAACTGGCAGAAATTTGACAATTTTTTTTTTTTTTTTTTTTTTTTTTTTTTGATAATTAGTACAAAGTACTAAAATTATTTATTGAAATTTCAATAAAAACATAAAGTTATTTCATATATCACATTAACTAGATAAAACACGTACTTAAAAAGCTTCTTTTAGTCAAAGAAGCCTAATTTTGATTTACAGAGCGTAAATAAATATGTATCTTTATTGAATAGCGTCAAAATGGTTCTTTAGAAATTAAGGTTGACAAAGAAGAAGTAGAAATGGTTTATTGTATATGCATGTAACCCTTACTGTTTTTCGGTGATATCTTTTTGTACTTGAAGGGAAATTAGCAATTTTTGCTGTTTTTATTTACAGGTACTGAATTAGTATGTCTAAACCTTGCATGTCGGCTTCAATGGCTAATAATCCGGGCACGTAGGCGCTAGTTCTATTAACCAATCGCGGCTTTCAATCAAGGAATCATCCGACCAATCAAATGATTTATTCAGCCCGGACCTGAGCTTTCAACTAAGACTTTAACCGCCATTTTTGTTAATCACCTTTGTTGTTTTGGCGACTTATAAGTCGTAACTACAGATAATTCAAGCTGTAGTTACGACGTTTAGGTCACCAACCAACCACTTGCTTGTTTGTTACATGCTACTGGCAACCAATTTTGCAAAATAACGCCATGAAAAAAGCGAAGATAAACTTCCTGTCGACGTTAATGGGTATGGCATAGGGAGACAGTGGACCGGGCCAGCGATTGGTCAATTGGGGAGGGGCTATTGAAGCCATTAGCATTTTTTTCCAGCGGACTTCTCTGTAAAAAATATTCTATATTACATGTAAATGTATTGAAATTATTGAAACTGGACCGGTAGCTTACTTCCAGCCCTGTTTCTACAAAATTGTATCAACAAGAGGAAATGCATGGATTCAATCCGTCCGGCGAATCACGCATCACCTTGTTTTCAATTTTCTGTTTTAGATTTTCTAGTGTTAGCTACGTATCTCGGAGCTTCCTCAAAGAAATTGGTAGACAAGGCATATATAACTTGTAAATGTGATATACAATGTATTTGAAAGCAGAAAATAGCTTACTAACATTCTTAGAGATGGAAAGGTAGCTTGTAACAAGTGCTTTTCCCTAACAATGATTTCTGAATTATTGAAAATGTTGGGTGAAATAGTTGTAAACAGTTATTACTGTGGAATGGATATTGAAATATAACAGACCAGACTGCTCATGAGTTAGTACATTTTTCTTTTATTTTTTCGACAATGTTTTCCACGACTATATGATTTTGTCGCACATATACAAGTTCTTAGAAGCATCTTATTGTTTCTATTCAATAATTAGGATTATGAAGTCTGGTGGCCACTTCTGTCAAAAGAGCAGGATGAATATTTTCATTTAAAGGGAAGTAATTTCTATATCACTATGTAAGTTGGTAGAGCATTCGACATCAAAATTAGATTGGTTGGTTGGTTGATTGGTTGGTTGGTTGGTTGATTGATTGATTGATTGCTTGATTGATTGGTTGATTGATTGATTGATTGATTGATTGAATGATTGAATGATTGAATGATTGAATGATTGAATGATTGAATGATTGAATGAATGGGGTTTAACACCACTATTAACAGTATTTCAGTCATATCGCGACGGCCGTACAACCTAATGATGGATTCCTGGAAATTCTCACACCAGTACTATACCACTACATCATTTCCTAGCCTCCAGCTGCTATCCCTCTTAGGTTTACGATTATCCACCCATTGGTGAGAGACAAATGGTTGAAAGGATATGTGCCGCCGCCGGAATCGAACCCATGACATCCAATGATTGAAGATTAGGAGTCTGACGCGCAACCGACTGCGCTATGGCGGCAGCTTGACAAATTAGTTAAGTATGGTTCAAATTCAAACTCATTCTTAAATTGATGGTAAAGTACATCTTTACCATTTTGGGATCTCTTGTGCGTCTTTGTATTTGGTGAAAATAATCAGTACTAGTATTTGTCCCAATCTAAATATAGTTCAATCCCAAATTTGACAACAATGATTTTATTTTATAGATCCAGCAGCCAGTCTGAATATCAATCAATGAACAACAGTTCTCAAAATATGTATTTTTAGCTAGCAAAGCCTCAGCTTTGATAGCTTAAGTGAACAGACAAACTTTTTAAGTCTTTCAGAGTTAAACGAGTGCAAACTGCCACTAGAGGCTTAACCACTAAATCCGACGAATGTCTACACCATAACAAGTAGTTCTTAGGTGTTTCAGGAATATTGCAAACTCTGCCTGCAAGTTCATCTCCTAGGTCTTTTAGCTCACATTCGAGCATATCGTCTTCACTATGCCCTTTGCTTTGTATGGCCACATGAACTAACTTTTTTCTAATTGTAGAGAATTCCATCAAAAGTATGTTATTCAACATATTCCGACCCAGTCCAGCTTTTTTATGCATCCCAAGAAAAAACTTTGGAAAACATTGTGGACAATGAAGAAATTGCTTGTTACAAGCAATTTCTCCAATGTCCACATTTTTTTCTACCCTACAAATATTTTCTAAACTCCCTTAACTTGAAACGGTCGTCTCCAACTTTTTTTCAATTCGAACCAATCTAATATTTTGTCGTGTTGTAATGTTTTGACTCCTTGGTTATTTTAACATCTTTTATTCTTTGACAAAGAGGATTACTTAACATAGCCATGCTTTGCTAGATTACAGTACTTTCAGTACTTTGATTTTGATATTTCGTGCATAATACGAAGTCTGTGCAATACCTAGATGACCTTTCAATGGCGACATAGAAAGCAGATAGCAACCTTATTCAACAAACTGTTTTACTAACGCTTAGAATCACCTTGCAAAATTTAATATGTAAAGAATCAACTTGTTTGTTATGGTAAATTTCCCATACCTTTGAACCTTAGATGACGATTAGAGCTACATTTCTATCAAAAGTAACGATTTAGTTTTAATATCAACTCTACTGAACAAGGACAAAAGATCTTGGATAGGTGTAAAACCTTGGCCATATGAAGGTCCCATCGTTTACCCACGCCGCCTTCGGAGCTTTCAATACGTTCTGTACTTAAATCAAATAGACATTCGTCGATATCCTTGTTTATTTAATTATTATTATTATCTTATTCTGAAATGCCCAGCCTAGCATTTGCAATTTCACCTAGAACAGGATTAATCGTCAAAATTCTCTATTTATTTTTATTAGTTTGCCAATCAAAATTATGTACATTGTTGCGTTTTTTCAAAAATTCAGATTCTGGTTTCATTTATATTGATATATAACTTTAAAAAAGCATATGTTAGAATAAGTTTCTTGATATTTCTCTAATGAGTTCAAATGTCCTTCGTTTGTTCCATATAAGCAGGTAAGAACGCTTGCTTGCAAATCGTTAGACATAAGGAGGTTGTCCGACGTGTAAGTTTCATTGGTACTTCGAACTCTGAATACAAACAAATAACTGTGGTCTCTAAATGATGATTTGTTTCAGTTTCGTGTCTCTTTCAATTTATAACTCAGTTTAATCAACTGAAAATGCATGTTGCAAGCAATTACTTTATTTTTCATAACGATTTCCAAAGTGTATTTCTTGAGAGATGTCAAAAAGCGTCATTATGTGGGAATGAGTTAAATGTTTACCATCATGACAAAATGTTAAAAAAGACTGTTGCAGATGACAATTAATCCATTTCCACACAATGACGCTTTTAAACACCCGTTCATTTGAAAGCTTTGAAAAACAGTGTGGGGAATGAAGAAATTGCTCGTTACAAGCAATTTCTTCATTATCCACAATGTTTTCTACTCTAAAAGACAAAAAAGTGAAGATTTCCCAAACTTAAACGTGTTTTCTACAACGTCTTTCAATTTGGACCAGACTTAAATCTTTCCGTATGGTATTGGGTTGAGATGTCAATTTAATATAAAAAATAAGTGCTAATTAGGATTGAAAACCCCGCGAGAACAGGAGAAATTACTTAGTTCATGTAACTGATCGATCGCGGCTAACGATCAAAAATCGATCGAGCAATCAAACCATTCATTTTCACTAGAAATGCCCTTTGAACTCAAATATTTACGTTCAGAATTTCTGTTGGTTTGGCGGCTTATACGTCGTAAATAGTTACACTCCTGTCCGTTTTGCCTCATTAAATAAAAAACAAAAAGGACCCTTTTTCACAATCTGTAGCTCCCCCAAAAGTTTCGTTGGGCCTTAAATCTTAGTCAGTCTTAAGGAGCAGTCTTTGGTCTTGAATTACAAGCCAGGGAAATGGTATCATTAGGGATAAATTTTTTCGCAAATCTTCATTGAACACATCCACCCATGAAAATTTCAGACTCGGAAGTGAAAGTCTTGTAGGGTACCACCTTCAAACTTCAGTTTTTACAAAGAAATAGTTCAAAGATTTATTCTTTGAATAACACGCATGACATTCAGCAGTGATCTGTCACTCTGCAGAACCTAACATCAAGCAACTTGCTGTTGCCTAGCCGTTAAAACAGCATGACAAAAGGAGGATATCAAATTTTCTTAATGGACTACTTTAGGGGACCACAACCCGGTACAACCACCCGGAAGTAATTCCGGAGTACAACGGAAGTAATTCCGGAGTACAACCACACGGAAGTAATTCCGGAGTGGAGTTGATCCGAATATATCTTATACAGGTGGCAGACTAGCCATTCTACTATACGTTTCATTGGCGATAAATTTGTAAAATTAACACTGTCTCCTAAGTCGAACTTCCTGTCGGAGTTGAGCGGGTGTGCTATCAACCTGTCAATTCTCGTATTTCACTAAATGTCCCCAAGGCTATTTTCATCAGCATTTAGAATCGAGATTTCGTGTTAATGGGCAAAGCCCGAGTTGTCGGAAGGATTTCACAATATTTCAGGCGAAAAAGAATGCTAGACTTTTTCCTCAGTCTCCAAACAAAAGTTTATGTGCGTCTATTTGGATTCCTGCCCTAAGGACAATATATATGGCTAATGGACGGATAATATAACAGTATTAGGACCTATCCCTAAGAGATCGAAATGTAATGTTATTTTATACACTATAATTCCCTTTTTTGAAAACGCAATATTCAGAAAACTGCTCGGAGCCTCTATTTCTATAATGTAATGAAAGATGGAAAATTGCACTGGATGCCATAAGCTTATAGAATCCCTTTCTCTGTCTGTTGTCTTCAACAGGGCAAGTTAGAGCCATTCGTCGATGGGCGATCAAAAGGTCGTAAATACAGCTTGAATAAAGCTGTATTTACGATATTTGGTTCGTCATTGGTTTGCCAATGAACAAAATTACAGACATGAATTGATAAGCTAATATTGATGCAGACGACTTAACGAAGTGTATCTAAATTGACAAAAAGTGTTATTTGGGGTAAAAAAAGAATTGAAAATCTGAGAATATTGGATAATTACTTATTACACATATTATCTCTTTTCCCAGACTGCTTCTCGTTTATGTTTTCTCTGGTGTCTCAAGTGCGTTTCCTTTTTTTACTCATTTATTTCATTTGAAGCTAGGACGATCAACGCGCTCAGCTTGCTATCTGAATGCATATTTCGGGTCAAGAAATTTATTTGTGTCTAGTCATAAGTAAGGAACCTTCTTAAAACACTGTAGTAAAATACAAAATGCCATGAAACGTCTAAAATGGTGGTGGGTTTATATAAGTTAAGTCTTGATATCGGAAACAATGGAGAAGATTTTATGAAACTTTATTGATATGTTCAGTACCACTCATCGATCAAATTTACTTTATCGACCTGTCTTTTCTTTTTCAAATATTATAAAAAGTTACTTGGTATTCAATTCATATGATTCAATCCGCCCGACCACTTCCTTCCCCCCCCCAAAAAAAAAATGGTCGCAGTTTCCAAAATGAATATATTTCATAAAATAGAATTGGGCAAATTCTTCGAATAATATAGGCCGAATTTCTAAACTCTATTTTTTGTTTGTTTGAATGTTTGTTTACTTTTTGTGGGTTGTTTGTTTTTAGCTATCCTGAGCAAAACATGCTCAAGGAGAGCCTTTTTGTGCGTCGGTGATGAAGAATGCTGATCAAATTGATCAAACCGTTATTGGAACAAACTTTCTTCTAAATGAAATATCAAGGTTTAGTTTCTTACACTGCAGAGATCAAGCTTTTTTAAGAACTCATACGACGAAAGTGTTTTCAATGAAAGATTGGTCCGTGTTTAAGTCGAAAAGCCAACAGAAATGCTTATGTAAATCTAAGCCAAATCTGGAGGTCAAAGTTCACGTCCGGTCTAAATAGATAATTTGATTGTTCAACTGATTCTTTGATTGATTATGGCGTTCCATCACTTATCATTACAACTACGTTTTCATCTGAACGCATGTTTCTTTGTTCTAAAGAATCTATAGAATAGGTTGCGATGTTATTCAATTTTCTTCTATGACCAAACGCAAATAAGGGGGTAAATTTATACTTACGGGGTTCCTGCGAATAACTGATTGAAGAAAGCTATGAAAATATGCTTCTACACTTTTCTCTGTTCGTTTCTCTGGTTATTTAGCCCAGTTATTTCTCCTTTGGGCAGTTTGATTCTTGTTGAAATTCAAAAGAAAGATAGCCACTACCTTTTTAGGGTACAGAAAAGGCCAATGAAAAGAATCGCTATAAACAATAAAACCGACAGAAGGCCATTTAAGATAAGCCGTCAGTCATAAAGCGGAACTGATCATAAAGTTTATTGCCGGCCAACATGATTCTATCTTCATCTCGAGGAGAAAACGCGGATATCAAAGATCGATATACCCAGTGAAATGTATGATCCAAGTAAGATCCAATGTAATAAAGGAAAAAAAGAAAGGCAGATGAACTCATACTTTGAGCGATATGGCGTCCATGGCTCACGTTCACCAAACTGTCATATGTTTAGGGTCAGGTAAAATTTTCATAACGACAACTATGATTGAACGAGGCATACGTCTCGGCCAATCACATCCCTCGTTATGAAATTTAAAACAAGGATATCGTTGATCCTAAAGCGCTCACTTTGGTCAAAGCTTAGAAAAGTTAAACAAAGGACAAATATCAATTATCTTAGCCTTTTTTGTCTGAGAAAAGATTTCTAGATATGATCACAGGGGAATCACAAGACTTAACTTTGTAGAAGCTCACTAGGAGATTTTTTAGATGCCGAATACCATTTTCTACATCGAATATCTGTGCTTTCTGTTTTCAGAAAAGAGTAGGTTTATTTTTTGTTATCATTATTATTTTCTTCTTCTTCTTTAATTTAATATAAAACTGCATTGTACCAAAAAGATGACCTAAGGGTCATTCCATGGACATGAATTCGGAAAAGGTCCTCTAAAGGACGCTATACCTATCAAATATCATTGCTTTAGGCTTTCTTGATTCAGCAAAGATGAGTTTTCAGGCTTCCATTCTTATTTCAATTTGAAAATGGACGCCCTCGGGCCGGGATTATTATATGAACAATCGTTATATAGGTCCCTTAGAAGTTGCTGCTTACTAAAATCTTTTTTTTTTTCTGTCTTCTGGGTTCATAGAAGATTTTTAAAGTTTTTGTTACTTTAATCCTCTTTGTTGCTATGATAAAGAGAGTTAAGATTGGATTTCAATTGTTTGGACAACTCTGAAAGAACATCACACAAGGAACATCTCCTTTAAGCTTCATCATGATGACTTGCCATATATTTCCAGAAAAAAATATATGAGCCTGTGCGTGACATTTCCAACCATTACACATGTGCGCCAAATAAAGACTCAGATCAGCCTGTGCATCTGCACAGTCTGATCAGAGTCTTCACTTTGCGCTCTGTAGATAGATACTGACCCAAAGCTTCCTCAAACAATCAGCCATTATTCTAATTACCCCGAAATGCTGTCCAAGGTGCTGGATGTGCGCAAGTCGCGCATATGCGAAATTGTTGGAAATGTCACGCATAGGCTCATATCTAAATGAATTGTTGACATACTCACGACAACGCATGCACTCGTTCTTTGAGCTAAGGATGTCTTTAAGGGGACTTTTGACCCAATCGGCACACCATAGTTTGCTAAATAGTGAATGTGCGCGGTTCTAGGATGGCAAGTGTACTACGAAAGGCTTTAACTTGAAACCTTGGTTTGAAATGTCTATAGCCGATGTAATGAAATGTCTATACCGAATATGCTGCGATTGCAATTGATAGACCTAAAGCGCCGCCCACTGTTAACCGTCAAGTCTGTTCGATTGATTTACCAAACGTCGTTATCTACGAAATATAAGTAAAGGGACATATAACAAAAAACGTATCCTTAGTTGGCGACCTCAACGTCGTTACTACAGCTTCAATTAATTGTAACTGTCCAGTTTATGTCGTCGTCGGACGAAATCGTATCTCATAAATTTCGGAGTTTGTCATCTCTCTACCCCATAGATGAATGATTTGCTTGGTCAATCGACTTTGATAGACAAATTGCGATCTGTCAATTACTTTGTTGTCCTGATTACATGTATAGGATCGGTCTGTTTAGTTCATATGTAAATCTATTGTCAAGTGATATTGTTGGCGTGAAAATACCTTACTGAACTTTGATTGTTTCTATCTATTCCGTCTACTTGTATTATGATGAGTTTCTTTGGAGAACCAATCTCTGCAAATAGTCGGACTGTTCTCTTTTTTTTGAAAATCAAATTAGGTAGATAAACAATACTAGAACAGGAGAAATTACTCGTTACAAAAAATCTTAATTCTCCACACTGTTTTCCGAAGCCATATTCTGTAGGACTTTAAAATTCAAAATCGTGTGGTAATATGCTGAAAGTGTCTTTTCTATTTAAATGTTGTTGTTGTTTTTGGTTTGTTTGTTTGTTTGTTTGTTTTTTCTGGCATCGTAATTGACACAATCACGCAAATTTCCCAACCAACAAATAACATTGGACCCATATAAGGCCCACGTTGGAAACGATATTTGTTCATGATGGGCTCGCATCCGGTACCAGAAATGGGGCGTATATTTTGGATCTATATGGTAACCCAGTAGGGTTCTATCTGGGAAACGTAAAGGACCAATATGTGTAATAGTATGCCCATTATATGTTTTCCGAAATGAATGCTAGAAATAAAGAAATACCACTTTATCGCAGGCTTAGTCATTGAAAGAATGGTTCTACACAATTCTACACAAAGGTAAGACGGGCCCCAGTTGAATGAAAAATCAAGGTACTGAAAGTACTGTGAGCTAGCAAAGTTAAGTAATCTTCTTTTTCGAGAGTTATCATGATAAACAATGAGGTTAAAATAATCCAGGAGTTAATCCATTACAACATGACATCTTAGATTGGTTCAAATTAAAAGAAATTGCAGACGAAAATTTCAAGTTGGTTAAATTTAGAAAACTTTGTCTTGCAGGGTAGAAAACATTGTCGACATTGAAGAAATCGTTTGTTACACGCAATTTCTTCATTGTCCCCAATGTTTTCCAAAGTTTTTTAAAGATTTTTTGTTGAGATGCTTAAAAAGTTTGATTGGTTGGGAATGTTTTAAATATCTTGCTTTTGAAGGAGTTTTCAACAATTTGAATAAAGTTAATTCCTCTGGCCATACAAAGCATGCGCATAGTGAAGACTCTGATCAGGCTCATTTTGAACACAATATGCTCAATCGAGCTTAAAGGACTAAAAATAGTTTGCAATATTCCTGTAATACATAAGAATGCATTCAATGGATTTATTGGTTAAGCCTCCAGTGGCAGTTTGCACTCGTTGAACTTTGAGAAGATCTCAAAATGTTGTCTGTTAACTGAAACTATCAGAGCTGACGCTTTGCTAGCTAAAATCAATCAGCAAAAATACCAATTATGATGCCATCGATGAGTGACCAAAAGTTATGACCAGTAGAATGTAACAAAAAATTAGCATGGTTAATCGGCGACCTAAATGCCAATAAAATAGCTTGAATAAGCTGCAGTTACGACGTTGAAGTCTCACAAGCAACGAGTATGCTTAACATTAATGTCGGTCAGTGTAGGAGTCCGAATTTCATTTCAGGTCAAAATTAATGATTTGATTGGCCGTTTTTTTTTGTTTTTTTCTTTGATTGGCACTCGCGATTGATTAATTAAGGTGATTTTACGAAATTTTGTCGGCTATCGGAGACATTCTACTAAAAGTAAAGCTACAAAACCTACCTGCAAGATCCGCAAAAACAAGGTTGATCAGGAAGGCGTTTTTAATTCGAGTCAGCCTCGTTGACGTCTTCACCAGTACCACGAGGGACGTAAAGTTACCGACTAACGCAATTATAAACACCGGCACGTACAACACTGTCAGAATGACGGACGATGAATCCGTAGAGGGCATATGATCGTCCAAAACGTCACTCAAATGTAACGTCAAATTCCCGATCTTTATCACTGATTTAGAACTGGAGTTTCCGTGCAAGGACATCTTGTCTGTATGCTTTCAAAATACGCAAAAAGGCAGTTTTATTTGACAAAAAAAGTAGTTTTAATTGGCAAAAAGCAGTTTTCTAAGATTCTAAGATTTTCGTTATTTATCACACTATCCGAATAAGGAACCATTTACATTTATGGCATATTGTCTGGATTATCGATATGATTATGTACAGTTTCGAATCGCTTTAACCCTTCCCTGTTTCTCAGAATTTTAGACTGGCCCAATTTGAAACATGTTGCAGACGACAATGAAAAGTGAGTGCAATTTGAAACGAAACCATTGTATGTGGTAGAAAATATTGTGATAAAAAAAGAAATTGCTTGTATCAAGCAATTTCTTCTTTTATCACAATATTTCCTTAAGTATAAAATTGCATGGACGTAAAAACCAGTGATTACACAGTAAAGAGTTAAACAAATGGCGAATGAAACGTTTTTCTGCTTGTACCAAAGTATGTTACAACTTTCGCTCTCTTGGCTCCGTTGATCACACACACACAAAGAATAAACAAACGCTAGTTTGGTCAGCCTTATTAAACTATCAGTTAAGTATAACTATGTTCACTGTGTTTCTGTTGTCTGTTGTCGACTTTCATACTTAAAATCTATATGAGTCAGTGCCTGACATTTCCAACCATTACACATTCGCGCCAAGAAAAACCCGGATCGGCCTGTACGTCGGACTCGGATCGGCCTGCGCGTCAGCACAGTCTGATCAGTCTTCACTTTGCGCTTTATAGATAGATGCTTACCCTACGACTTCTTAACGTGATCAGTAAATATTCTAAATGCCCTGACTGGCTGTCCAGGCTGCCCATTTCTTGCACATCATGCACCTGTGAAGGTGCTGGAAATCTCACGCACTGGCTCATATTAAACAATTAAATAAGCAAGGTAAGAATTATTTAAATCCGTTTTTTTTATTTTAAGATAAATCTTGTGATTGGTTGGGGTGCAAGACTGCATGATATAATTCAATAGATCTAGAACGGATTGAGACGAGTTTTTTTTTTTTTTTTTTTTTTTTTTTTTTAATAGGTACCGTTAGTAATGAAAAAATAAAAAAATAAACCTGGTTAGTAATGAAAACATATATTTCCTTAATAAAAAAATAAACCTGGTTTGAGATATAAGCCTAAACAAGCCAAACGTCTACTTGCAAGATTTTATTTTTTTTTATTAGGAATTACATGTTAAATGGGACTCTTAGCTAGCATCCTCTAATTGCCATGTAGTTTGATTTCGTTTATTTTCAAAATAATTACGAAAATAAGAAAACTTGACGGAAAGATATAACCCATTAATACTCGGAAAATAGTGATCCATTGTACCACAATCGTCGATTAACAGTAGTGTCCGTCCGTACAAAATAAACAACGGTCTCTAACTCCTAAACACCTTTTACTGATAGAAACAGAAATATAACCTGAACGTAAAATAAGTTCCTAATAAACTGCAAATCGCAAAAGTCGCCCCGCAAAGCTAGAAAATCCACTCAATATTGATCCTTCAATGAAAGATTTAGACGACATTTTTCTGTCAAGGAAAACTGTTTCTCTGGTTCTCATACTGTCCTACATGTCAAATCTTATAGAGAATTGTCTGTAAGTGGGTCACGTCATACACAAAGGGGTCGTGTTGTAACTTCTCATGACCTGTCGCTCGAAAATTGGCTGTCAAGGAAATGTGAGAAGTATCGACCCTGGTCAGACTGCACCATTAGTGCAGTCTGACCAGGTTGAAACTTCTCGCTATAGAATTATTTCTAGAAACACAATGTATTTTACAATCTACAAAAGTCATTTAAACCCCTTCGCTCCTGACAAGCAGTCAGAATAGATGATGATCAGACTGTATGGATAAAGGGATACTCTCTAAGATCTTTTCCATCGAAGGTATAAGGTGTTTTCTTGTGATAATCTACAAGTATTACTGAATGTTTTTATATGCAGTTAACTTGTATTAAGCGACCACTCGAGGAACGGCCAAAATGTTTAAGACATTGGTCGCTATATACACTTTTTATGATAGATATGAGGAATCTGTTCGACTAGATACAAAAATTATTGCAGGATTCTCACTTAATTCTACGTTATTGGAACTCCTTAGAATCCCCTCATCGAGACGTTTCTAATGAGATCTACCACCATAGACTTTAGTTTTTGATAATACAATGACAAAAACGCAAAATTATGAAGATCCTTTATTTTTTCAAGGGCAATTGTGATATTGGTCTCTTAATGAAAGTTGTCACTTAATCGGGCTGGTCGCTTGAGCAAGATTGATTATATTAGTCAAAAGAACTACCCGGTCACTTGAAATTTATGGATGAAAATCGTAATTCGAAAACATAGTTTTATCAAATTTGATATGCGATGTTACAAGGTTTATTTAGATTGATTCCCGAGGAAACATTAAAACTAGTCATTGTATTCAAGTGAGCAATTGGAGATGAGCTCTAAAGATTAAAAATTACGATGACCTCAAGCTTGTTACATTCGGTGACATTAAGATTTCACAAGATACAAGCTAAAATCATACCCCCAAAAGAGAAAAGAAATCACTTCCGGTTCAAATAAATAATTTGATTGGTTGGTTGATTCTATGATTGACAACCGCGATTGGTCAATTAATATATAGTTTTGTAATTTCCATATGTTCGAGTTATTAGGCTCTATAATGAAGTATGGGAGTTTGTCTTGGTGATAAACATTGTAACACGCTGCAGGCTCTGTGTGGAATTAAGTTAATTAGTAGAGTATTTTGTACAATTGCATTTTGAACTCGTCCTTAGGGATTTACTTTACGTTTTCCTAATGATTTTTTGCAATGAGAACATTGTCTGAATAAGAGCAGGTTTACAAATAGTTCCCTGTCAGGCGAAATACGACCTTCAGGAAGAAGTGAAAAGAATCGACCCTAGTCAGGCTGCGGGGAGTGAGCAGGCTGACCAGGATCGAAACATTTCGGAGTTTTTATTTGTGTGTGTGTGTGTGTGTGTGTATCTATAATGGACATTCTACCTTGTGATGTAATGGACTTTAAAATGAGTTATCTTGTTGACCTGTGCTGCATCGAATGAGCATTCGATGTTTTTGCTTATTCGTTTGTTTTGCTTGCATACTCGCTTGTTTGATTTTAAATCCTTAAAATGTGAATTCTTTTTCAGTAAATTTGAATTGAAAAGTTTTGTTCTACACAACTATATTGACTATTGGTCGACAGATGTCCTGCAATTCAAAAACGTAGTCATTTTCACATCATTTTCGTTAAAAAAAAACACCAACACTTTCAAGAAAGAAGTGTCCGTTTGATTGTAAATGGCTGGCGGATAAAATACAAAAAGATTATATGATTGAAGCTGTCTCCGTGTCAAGGTCTCAAGGTGTTTATGCTTTAGTGAAGGAAAGATAATCACCGGTTTAGTAGGGCCAAATGCAATAATGAGCACTTCTAGAAAACAGGCGGATTATTGGATATAGAAAAGCGGAGTGAATGCACGTCTAAATACTGTCATTTGTCTCGAAACCGGAGAAGATTTTCTTCGAGGTTCTCAGCGCATTTAGAAGAATTAATCCTCAGATGACTTTAAAGTCACAATCAAGTCGTTTTGAACGATGGGAATTCTTTAGGTGCGCAAGTACTTAGTAAAACCGGGGGGTGGGGGTGGAGGGAAGGGGGGGGGGGGGTAAATGAATCAAGATGAATCAAGACCATAATCCGACGAAAAGATTTTAGACCGGTCCAAGTTCAAAGAAGCTGCAGACGACATCTTTAAAATCTATGTCTTTTAGGGTAGAAAGCACTGTTAATAATGAAGAAATTTCTTCATATTCTACAATATCTTCCAAAGCTTTCACTCCACCAATGGGTCGATAATCGTAGACCTATATGGGATAGCAGCTGGAGGCTAGGAAAGGAAGTAATGGTAGTACTGGTGAGAGAAATACCAGGATTCCATTGTTAGGTGCTCCAGCCGCCGCGATATAACTGAAAGATTGTTGAAAGCGGCGTAAAACCCCATTCAAACAAACAAACCAAAGCGTTCACACTGAGGGGCGTTAAATAACGTCATTGTGAAGGAATGTGTTAAGTGTCAAATACAAACCCTAGGAATTTGACCAGTATGATTAGTTTTTTCTGTTCATACCTCCTTGAAAACAAAAAATATTCTCTTTACCTCTTAACCCATTCCAACTCGATACCTTCTTTTTACGCCACTCAAGAAAAAAGTTTTTGAAAACATTGTGGAAAATGAAGAAATTGCTTGTATCAAGCAATTTCTTCATTATCCACAATGTTTTCTATCCAAAACGACGAAAAAAATCAAAATTCCATCAACTTGAAATTGTCGTCTGCAGCTTCTTTCAATTTGGACCAGTCTAAAATTTTCTGTGTTGGAATGGGTTAATAGATATTACCCACCATGCAAGGAGATGTCATACGGTAAACTGACGGATCTCGTTTGTCGATCAAAGAACCGAACGACCAATCAAATCATTCATTTCGACCGGAAGTGAATTGAAACCTTGACATTGGCCGAAATTTATGTGAATTATTTCTGTTCATTTGGCGACTTAACATATTCCTGTTTTTCAAAATTTTAGTCTTGAAAATTTGAAAGAAAGTGCAAGCAAAAATTATAAATGATTCTAATTTGAAAACTAACGAACCAACTTGTTAGAAGATGTTGCGGGAATAGAAGAAATGGTTGTTACAAGCAGTTTCCGGGGATATTTTCTTAAGTATAGATTCACTTTGGTCGTAAAACAAGGGGTGCGCAGGAAAAGGTTATCCATGCTGTAGTTACGGCTTTTAGGTCGCCAACCAACCAGTTTACTTTTTGTAACATGTAACTGCCGATAAATCTACAAAACAACGCAGTTTAACCCTTGTCATGCTGAACCCGGAACATTCCTCTTTTGGCAGGAGGTATAGACAACGATCAGCCTTTTAGCCAGTGGAGCTAAAATAGAAATATCTTCGTTTTAAAAGGCGAGTAATTTGACAAGCATACGTGAACATAAAAGACACATATTTACAAAGAAACTGTTTTTTTTTTCTCGCGATGTCTTAGAGCTATCTCTCCCATTGTCTAAAAGAATCTAGAAAAATCTTGAAATTACGCGACAAATCCTTGATGCTTTATTCTCAGCCCTGAGAATATTTTAAAAAGCCGTTAGTTCAGTAGAGGTCACCTTGGGGGTGATTCCGGTCGTCCTTTACGGAATGTCAGTTTCGCGTTATCGCTATATACTCAATTAACCCATTCCCACTTGACAAAATTTTAGACTGGTCCAAATTGAAAGAAGATGCAGACGACAATTTCAAGTTGATGGAGTTTTAAACTTTCTTACCTTTTTAGATAAAAAACATTGTGGATAATGAAGAAATTGCTTGATACAAGCAATTTCTTCATTTTCCACAATGTTTTCCAAAGCTTATTTCTTGAAGGGCGTAAAAAGGAGGGATTGAGTTGGAATGGGTTAAATACCTTCTCTAAATTCCCAAGCATTAACCCTTTACCAGGCCAAACAATTTCCGACTTTTCCAAATGGAAAGAATTTGCATAAGTCAATTTTTAGTTGATCATACTTTGACGCCCCTCAAAAAAAAAGCTTCGGAAAAGATTATGGAAAACGAAGAAATTGCTCGTTACAAGTAATTTCTTCATTGTCCCTCGTGTTTTCAACAAAAAAGGCAAATATTATTTTTAAACCGCATCAACCGAAAATTCCCGTCTGCAACTTCTTTAAATTTGGACGAGTCTAATGTATGTGGTCTGACAATTAGTTTAAAGTAATTTGTATAGAAAGAAGTAGTTATATTCTACATCATTAATAGTTCATGAATTACTTCACATAGATGTCAGTCTATGTCGAAGTTCAATGTTCACTTCCGGTCTAAATGCATCATTTGGTTGGTTGGTTGATTTTTGAATTACCTCACACAATCACTTGCCTACGAACAATATATATGTATGTATATATGTGTGTGTGTGTGTGTGTGTATATATATATATATTACCATGTAACAATTGGATAATTCAACAAATCGAAAAAAAAAAACAAAAACTTAAGCGTCTGCAAAACTCATTACAAACTTAATACCAAAAAACGGACGCAATTTTCGTCTGCAGTAACATCATTTCTCTAGATAGTTCTGTGTGTTATTACATCAACGAGAAATTAACATACAGATAGCTTACCCTTCTATACCTTTAACCCATTACCAGACGGCAAAATTTTAGACTGGCCCAAATTGAAAGAAGTTGCAGAAGACAATTTAAAGTTTGTGGATTTTTAGATTTTTTCAAATTTCTGCGTAGAAAACATTGTGGAAATTGAAGAAATTGCTTGTTATAAGCAATTTCTTCATTTTTCACATTGTTTTGCAAAGCTTTTTTCCTTGGGGGTGTCTAAAGGCGTAATTGAGTAGGAATGGGATAAGTTGTCTATGCGGGCGTAGAAAGGTAAAAAAAAATCACAAAAAGCATTAAAGTAAATGTTTTCAAGTCACTTAAGTACACATTTATGTATTTAAAACACCACCAAGTCTGTATATATCATTTTTTTCTTTTATTCATTCTCTTCATTTATTCATTTTTTTTATTATCATCTTTCATTTCAAATTATTTATTCATTTCTTTTTTTATCATTTTTTATTTTATTTTTACTTTTGCTTGCTTCAAGTAATTTCTTCATTTTACATGATGTTTTCCCAATTACTTTTCTTGAAGGACGTCAAAAAGCGTCAATGTGTGGGAATGGGTCAATCTGTCGAAGGCTCACTTATTTGCTGCTCTTTTATCATAAATGGTCATTCAAAAAATACTGATGCAGAATGTTAAAAGAAAAGAAAAAAGAAAAAGAAAATCTAGCCCTGTCAATAATGAAATCAGCTATCCCCTACCACGTATATTTTTCAATTACATTTGTAATTCCAATGTTTGAAAGTGACATATAGGCCCATGGGGCCTGGTGTTCATATATTTATCTTATTTGTTGTACTACATTTCATTATACACATGTCACTATAATAAAAGAATTACTTGCCTACTTTTATAGACTCATTTAAGATCAGCTTATCTTAAACATTTAAAAGACGTCAAAATTTTAGACTTGTCAAGACTGAGAGGAGTTGCAGACGATAATTAAAAGTTCATGAAAATTCAGATTTTTTTCAACTTTCTGGATAGAAAACATTATGTAAAATGAGGAAATTGCTTGTTGTAAGCAATTTCCTCATTTTACACAATGTTTTCCAGAGTGGTTTTCTTGAGAGGCGTCTAAAAGCGTCATTTTGTGGGAATGGGTTTACCCTTTTATGTTTTCCTAATTATAGAACTGTCCAAATTCAAATGAATAACAATTCAGTAGACTAAACAAATTGTGGAAAAAGAAGAAATTACTTGTTATAAGCATTTTTTACAATATTTTTTTTTTCATTTATAAAATCACAGGGACTTAAAAACCATGGATAGAACAGAAAGGGGTTAATGAACATTTCATGGCAGTTTCTATATTTCTAATTTCCCCCAAGAACAAGTATATGCATCTTATGTCTAATCAGTCATACTTTGCCTTCATTTTGGAAAAAAATATAATCGCGTAGGCCTTACAGACATATCATAGCAAATATGTAAGATATAATGATTTGGAAAGGATCTGTTCTAGAACAAATACGACCTTGGGCAGAATAGTCCATTAGAAATCATTAGTATATTCTCTAAGACATAACACACCTATCCGACACAATCGGAAAATATAAAGGATTTCATTCACTAGAGACACTGTAATTTGAGAGGCAGTAATTAATCAGAAATGTTGTCTCGTGTTTACCCATTTTAGACTGGTCCAAACTCTAAGATGTTACATGCGACAAACTGAAGTTGGTGGAATTCTTTAGGGGTAGAAAACATTGTGGAAAATGAAGAAATTGCTTGTAAAATGCAATTTCTTCATTTTCCACAAAGTTTTCCAAAGCTTCTATTCTTGGGGCATCCAAAAAACGTCATTACGTGTGAATGGGTTGATCATTTCCCTGTCGATTAAAAGCCATTCCTAATTTCCGAACTAATTACGTTATCTTGTCTATTCCCATATACCGAATTCTCGGATAGCCACTGTAAACCTTGAATCAAATATTTTTTTACCCCTTTACCACAAAACAAAATTTTCGACTAACCCAAAGGGAAGGGAGTCACAGGTGAGAGTTTAAAGTTTGTGACATTCTAGATCTTTTTATCTGTCTGGTTTGAAACATTGTGGAAATGATGAATTTGCCTGGCTTAAGCAATTTATTCAATTCTGCCTATGTTTTGCCGAATTGTTTTTCTTGAGGGGCGTCAAAATGCATTTTTGTGTGGGAATGTGTTGAGATAGGAAGAACGACGTTGGCCGCCGAAATTGATGTAAACCATTTTCAAATGTGGATGACAAATAAGTCGTAACTACTGCTAATTGAAGCTGCATTCACAACGTTTGGGCAACCCGACAAGGATTGACAGAGTTTAGAGGCTATTTATGCCACCAACACAACACAATCAACATATTATATGAGTGTTCATTGATAATTAACCCATTGAAAGACGACACAATTTAAGACTGGTCCACATTGAAAGGAGTTGCAGACGACAATTTAAAGTTTATAAAATTTTGGATTTTTTCACTTTCTGAGTATATAACATTGTGTAAAATTAAGAAATTGCTAGTTACAATCAATGTCTTCATTTAACACAAATATTTCCTAATTGTCGTTCGAAGGGGCGTCAAAAAGGGTCATTGTGTGGGAATGTGTAAATGTTATACATCGAATATTTCTGTTCGCGCGCGCATTGATGTTCTACGAATAAGTCTCAATCCCTCTGTCAGTACCCAATATGGAAGGTTGACAATGTTGATCTACTGCTAATGTAGTATGGTCTACTCAAACAATATTGCAACCTCAAAATTCTGCTGCCGTATGCAAGCAAAAAGAGGACTTTGTATAAAGTGTTTATAACGGAATCGAACAGAACAATAATAACATAATCCTAGCATTGTTGAAAAGTAGTCTTCTGGCTTGACTCGGTCGTTTTTAACTGCCATACTTATCATGAATCGATACCATATATTTTCAAGCATGTTTTACAAACATTATGAACCAATCTAAATGAAAAATAACTTATTGTCTCCAAGTAATCTAAATAAATCATGATCGACTAGAGGTTATCAACTTAATACATTTAAGAGATGAAGAGAATATTTTTTGTTTTCATGGAGGTATGAACCGAAAAACCTAATTACACTGTATGAATACGCGAAGCGGATTCATACATTAGTATGATAAGGATTTTCGGTTAATTACTCCACGAAAACAAAAAATATTCTCTTCGCGTCTTATAATTTAATAGCATCGAGCGAAAAAAAACAAAAGTTTTACAAATTTTGATACCTTTTTGCATGGGACTATTTTTATCAGTCAAAAACACGAAAAAAGAACCGGTTTTCACTTTTACATGTATAGCTGTTAGATGTTTAATGATTTCTTAGAAGATAAGACTATATACCAATCGCGGCTGTCAATCAATGAATATATCGATTAATCGAATCATTCATTTAGCCCATAATTGAAATTTGAACTCCGACATTGGCCGTCATTTATGTGAAACATTTTTGTTGGTTTTGCGACCTAAACGTCGTAACTACAGCTTGTTCAAGCTGTTGTTACGACTTATAGGTCGCCAATCAACTATTTCACTTTCTTGTAACATGCTCCTGGCTACG
The DNA here is from genome assembly GCA_946902895.1 of Fragum fragum. Taxonomy (NCBI): domain Eukaryota; kingdom Metazoa; phylum Mollusca; class Bivalvia; order Cardiida; family Cardiidae; genus Fragum; species Fragum fragum. The sequence continues at coordinate 20,857,689 of OX336367.1, forward strand.
ATTTCTGCAAAATAACGCCGTTTAAAATAGAAACTGAGCTTCCTGTCGGTATCAATGGGCCGGGTCAACAGCGTAAGTGGGCGGGGCCAGCGGTTGGTCAATTACTACAAACATTCAAGGTTTTTCCCCTTAATGCCAGCGATCATATTCGGAAACTACTTCCTTAAGAGTTGAGGTTACCAGGGCGAAAGTCAAAGAAATTCTTTCCTGGCCTTAAAAATCGATAAAGGGCGTTTTCTGGCTAAACTTTATAAGCTGATGGAGAAGCGATGTGAATAACAAAAATAAAAAAATCGACTAACCAAATCGTTCATTTATTCTTTAAATTGGTATTGGCCTCCGATATTCATGTTGAACCTTTTCGTTGGTTTGGTGACTTAATTAACTTATAGTTACGACGTTGGTGTCGAAAACCGATGAATTCGATTGTTTGTCAACCCGGCCAAACATCATGCAAACTAGCCTCGTTTGATTTCTAATCCGAACCGCTTTGCCGGTGGTCAGTGAGCGTGGCAAAGATCCGCCAATTGCTGCCCAGGTTTGAACTGTTCTAATAGGGCCAGAATGGCCCTAGTCCGCTCACCTGTCTAGTTAATGATGATTGTAAAAAAACTTGAAATTACTTAGGAGATGATGTTAGAATATTTCAAAGTTAAAAATTGCAACGTCCATATTTGGGCGTCAATCAAATTTTTTCCCAAACAACTTTTGAAAAGGTCACCCAAGGAACATTCACGCCAAGTTTGGTTGAAATTGATCCAATAGTTACTGAGGAGAATATGTTGAAGATTTCAAAGTAAAAAACTGCCCCGCCCTGCCACGCCCATATTTTGGGCGTCAATCAAATTTTTGCGAACAAGTTTTGAAAAGGGTCATCCAAGGAACAGTCATGCCAAGATTGGTTGAAATTCCTGAAATGGTTACTGAGGAGATGTTAAAAGTGTTCAAAGTCAAAAACTGTCCCGCCCTGCCACTTTTGAAAAGGGTCACCAAAGAAACATTCATGCAAAGTTTGGTTTAAATTGGCCCAATGGTTACTGAGGAGAAGATGTTTATAGATTTCAGTAAACAAGAGGCCCATGAGGGCCTGAGACGCTCTACTGGTTATCAAGTTTTCCGTTAAAGAAATCTGATATTTAAGGAAGTTAATTGCTCAAAGAAGAACGCATAAAGAAAAAAAGGGGGCTTATCTCCTTTATCATTTTAAGCAACAATCCTCAAGGCCCCTTTTCCCATGTTTCATGACGGATCCACTCCATTTCCAAAAGAAAGTTACCTTATGACCCTACAATCATTCTGTGAATATTTCATCAGAATCTGACAATAATTGTGGACTTAATCACATAAACAGGATTGTTTTGAATGAAAATCAATAAGGCCCCTTTTTCCTGTGTTTTCTGGTGGATCAATTTCATTTCAAAAGGAACTTTCCTTACAACCCGACAATTGTCCTGTGAAATTTAAAAGACAACTTGATAATGATTGTGATCTTCATCACATACACAAGAATGTTTTGAATGATAATCTGTAAGGCCCCTTTTCCTGTGTTTCAAATGCCACAATTATTCCATGCATCTTTGAAGAGAATCCAATAAAACTGTTGACTTTATTGTGTTAACAAAGATATCAAATTCAAGTTCTCATAGGGCCCCTTTTCCCGTGATATTTTACTGTTGGTTTTATCATTCTGTGAAAATTAAAAGTGATTCCGATGAAATATTGGGACTTCATTATGTTAACTAGAATATTTGAAAAAAAAATCATATGGCCCCTTTTTACATGATACTTGATGGATTGTACCCAGTTCTGAAAAGAACTATTTAAATTATTGTACAATCATTCTGTGAAATTTCGAAGTGAATCCGGTGAAATCAAGGGACATCATTGTGTTAACCAGAATACTTAAGAGAGTTTTTCATAAGGCCCCTTTTTATGTGACCCTTGCTATAGTCAGATCCACTGTCAAAATCAACAATTGGAATGATGGTATAATCAATCTGTTTAATCTGTGGAATTTATTGTGTTAATGAGTTTATAGTGAAATATTCATAGGGCCCCTTTTCTCATGATACTTTACAGAACAAACAAAATTTCAAAAGGAACAATTCTAATGAAGGTAGAATCATTCTTTATTGATGGGGTTTAACGCCGCTTTTAACAGTATTTCAGTCATATCGCGGCGGCTGGAGCACCTAACAATGGAATCCTGGTATTTCTCACACCAGTACTACCATTACATCCCTTCCTAGCCTCCAGCTGCTATCTCACGTAGGTCTACGATTATCGACCCATTGGTGAGAGACAAATAGTCGGAAAGGATGAGTACCGCCGTCGGGGATCGAACCCGGGACCTTTAGATTGACAGTCCGACGCGCTACCAACTGCGCTATGACGGCGGCTTGAATCATTCTTTAAAAGTTAAAGAGAATCAATGACTGAATTGTGTCATGAATTTTTGTAACTAAATTTTCATAAGGCCCCTTTTTCTGTGAAACTTTACAAATCAGACCCAATGTACAAAGGAACAACCCTAATGATAGTTTAAAGAAAATGATAAAGACTGAGGACTTTATTGTAATAATGATGTTTTGTAATAAAATTTTCATAAGGTCCCTTTTCTTGTGTCACTTAACCAATCAGACCTAATTTACAAAGGAACAATCCAAATGATGGTACAATCATTCTATTAAAGTTTGAAGAGATTCTGATAAAGACTGAAGGCATCGTTGTGTTTATGAGGATTTGGTAATACTTTTTCATACAGCCCCTTTTCCTATGATACTAGACAGATCAGGCCCAATTTGGAAAGAAACAACCCTTATGATGGTACAAACATTCTGTGAAAGTTTGAACAGAATCTGATGAAAACTGCAGACTTTATCTTGGTGTCAAATTTTTGGCTCCTTTTCCTGTGATACTTGAAGGATCAGGTCTCATGTCAGCATCAACAATCGTGATTATTGTACAATGATTCTGTGAAGGTTTGAATAAAATCTAATGAAAGCTCTGGACTTGGTTACAAGGATTATAGATAAAATTCTCGAAAGGCCCCTTTTCCCATGATACTAGACAGATCACGGCTAATTTGAAAAGAAAGAATCCTTATGATGGAATAATCATTCTGTGAAAGTTTTAACAGAATCTGATGAAAACTGTTGACTTTATTGTGGTACAATGATTTTAAAATTAAATTTCATAATGCTCCTTTTCCTGTGATACTTGACGGATCAGGTCTAATGCAAACATCAACAATCATTATTATTGTACAATTATTTTGTGAATGTTTGAAGAAAATCCGATGAAAGCTCAGGACTTGGAAACAAGGATTTATAAATGAAATTTTCAGAGGGCCCCTTTTCCTGTGCTTCTTGACAGTTCAAACCCTGTTATGAAAAGAATGATAGTTATGACCTTCCAATCATTCTGTGAAAGTTTCAACAAAATCTGACCAAAGCTGTGGGCTTTATTGTGTTAACAGGGTTTTATTAATTGAATTTTCATATAGCCCCTTTTCCCATGTTACTTGATGGATCTGAACCAATTCCAAAGGGAACTCTTCTTACAAAAGTATGATTATTCTGTTTGAGTATAAAGACAACCCCATCTCATATGTGGACTTACAAGCATTAATTAAGATTTTTTTAATTGAATTTTCCTAAGGCCCTTTTCCTATGTTTCTCAATGGATCAGACCCAATTTGAAAGGAACAATCCTTATGATGGTACAATCATTATGTGAAAGTTTGAAGTCAATCAGGTGAAATCTAGGGCCATTACATGTTAACTAAAATTTTTTAATTAAATTTTCATAGGGCCCCTTTTCCCATGAAACTTGATGGATCAAACCTACTTCCGAAAGGAACAATCCATTTAATGTAATAATCATTCTGGGAATGTTTGAAGAGAATTTGTTGAAAACTATGGACTCTATTGTGTTTACGAGGACTTTTTCAATCCATTTTAATCGGGCCCCTTTTTCCCGTGGTCTTTGACTGATCATACCAAATTTTGAAAGGAACAATTCTTATGATGGTACAATCATTCTGTGAAAGTTTGCAGTAAATCAGATGAAAAATGTGGACTCTAGAGTGTTAACAAAGATCTTTGAATTAAATTTTAATAAGGCCCCTTTTCCTATGTTTCTTGAGGAATCATATCCGATTCCAAAAGGTACAACCCTTATGATGGTACAATCATTATGTGAAGTTTGAAGAGAATCCGTTGTAAATTGTTGGCTCTAGATTATTAATGAGAATTTTTTATTAAACATTTCATAAGGCCCCTTTTTCCTGTGTTTCTTGAAGGATCATACCAAATTTCAAAAGGAATAATCCTTATGATAGTACAATCATTCTGTGAAAGTTTGAAGGGAATCCGATGAAAACTATTGACTCCAGAGTGGTAACAAGAATTTTTTAATGAGAATTTTCATAAGGCCCCTTTTCCATGACAGATCAGACCCATTTTCGAAAGGAACGATCCTTATGATTGTACAATCATTCTGTGAAAGTTTGAAGAGAATCCAATGAAAACTGTGGACTCTATCACGTAAACGAGGATTTTTAATGGAATTTTTATTAAATTTTCATAAGGCCCCTTTTCCCATGTTTCTTGACGGATATTACCAAATTTCAAAAGGAACGATCCTTATGTTGGTATATTCATTCTCTGAAAGTTTGAAGAGAATCTGATGAATACTGTGGACTCTATCGCGTAAACGAGGATTTTAATTAAATTTTCATAAGGCCCCTTTTCCCGTGTTTCTTGACGGATCATACCCATTTTCGAAAGGAACGATCCTTATGATGGTACAATCATTCTGAGAAAGATTGAAGAGAAGCCGATGAAAACTGTGGACTTTATCGCGTAAACGAGGATTTCTAATTGAAATTTTAATGAATTTTCATAAGGCCCCTTTTCCCGTGTTTCTTGACCGATCATACCCATTTTCGAAAGGAATGATCCTTATGTTGGTACAATCATTCAGTGAAAGTTAAAAAAGAATCTGATGAGAACTGTGGACTCTATTGCGTAAACGAGGATTTTTTAAATAAATTTTCATAAGGCCCTTTTTCCCGTGTTTCTTGACAGATCAGACCCATTTTCGAAAGGAACGATCCTTATGATGGTACAATCATTCTGAGAAAGTTTGAAGAGAATCTGATGAAAACTGTGGACTCTATCGCGTAAATGAGGATTTTAAATTGAATTTTTAATAAAATTTTCATAAGGCCCCTTTTCCCGTGTTTCTTGACGATCATACCCATTTTCGAAAGGAACGTTCCTTATGTTGTTACAATCATTCTGAGAAAGTTTGAAGAGAATCCGATGAAAACTGTGGACTTTATCGCGTAAACGAGGATTTTTAATAGAATTTTTAATGCATTTTCATAAGGCCCCTTTTCCCGTGTTTCTTGACGGATCATACCCATTTTCGAAAGGAACGATCCTTATGTTGGTACAATCATTCTGTGAAAGTTTGAAGAGAATCTGATGAGAACTGTGGACTCTATCGCGTAAACGAGGATTTCTTAATTAAATTTTCATAAGGCCCCTTTTCCCGTGTTTCTTGACAGATCAGACCAATTTTCGAAAGGAACGATCCTTATGATGGTACAATCAGTCTGAGAAAGTTTGAAGAGAATCCGATGAAAACTGTGGACTGTATCGCGTAAACGAGGATTTCTAATTGAAATTTTAATGAATTTTCATAAGGCCCCTTTTCCCGTGTTTCTTGACCGATCATACCCATTTTCGAAAGGAATGATCCTTATGTTGGTATAATCATTCAGTGAAAGTTAAAAGAGAATCTGATGAGAACTGTGGACTCTATTGCGTTAACGAGGATTTTTTAAATAAATTTTCATAAGGCCCCTTTTCCCGTGTTTCTTGACAGATCAGACCCATTTTCGAAAGGAACGATCCTTTTGATGGTACAATCATTCTGAGAAAGTTTGAAGAGAATCTGATGAAAACTGTGGACTCTATCGCGTAAACGAGGATTTTTAATTGAATTTTTAATAAAATTTTCATAAGGCCCCTTTTCCCGTGTTTCTTGACGATCATACCCATTTTCGAAAGGAACGTTCCTTATGTTGTTTCAATCATTCTGAGAAAGTTTGAAGAGAATCCGATGAAAACTGTGGACTTTATCGCGTAAACGAGGATTTTTAATAGAATTTTTAATGCATTTTCATAAGGCCCCTTTTCCCGTGTTTCTTGACGGATCATACCCATTTTCGAAAGGAACGATCCTTATGATGGTACAATCATTCTGTGAAAGTTTGAAGAGAATCTGATGAGAACTGTGGACTCTATCGCGTAAACGAGGATTTCTAAATAAATTTTCATAAGGCCCCTTTTCCCGTGTTTCTTGACGGATCATACCCATTCTCGAAAGGAACTATCCTTATGATGGTACAATCATTCTGTGAAAGTTTGAAGAGAATCCGATGAAAACTGGGGACTTTATCGCGTAAACCAAGATTTTTTAATTAAGTTTTAATTAGGCCCCTTTTCCCGTGTTTCTTGACGGATCATACCCATTTTCGAAAGGAACGATCCTTATGATGGTACAATCATTCTGTGAAAGTTTGAAGAAAATCCGATGAAAACTGTGGACTTTATCGCGTAAACAAGGAAAAGTTTTACGGACGGACGGACGACGGACAGACGCACGGACACACAGACGCCGGACGGGAAAAAGCCATCGCTATAGCTCTAGTGGCCTTCGGCCAGTAGAGCTAAAAACTGCCATGCCCATATAAAGGGTCATTCGAAATTCCGCGAACAAAGTTTTAGAAGGGTCACCCAAGGAACATTCCTCCAAAGTTTGGATGAAATCCGCCCTGTGGTTCCTGAGGTGGAGATGTTTAAAGAATTGTTGACGTCTTCCGACGGACAAATGGTGAACACGTTGTGCTAGGTGAGCTAAAAAAAGTCCTGATTGTTAATGATTGACCTGCGCTGGGTGTGACCCCATTGTCTTCTAAATCAATGATGTCTTGAATTGAAATCACTTTCTATTAATAGCACTGACAGAAAGCCGGCTGGCCCCTCCAACTTAGTCCGTGGCCACGCCTATTGATTCCCATAGGAAGTTCCGCTTCAATTTTTAGCAGCGTTGTTTGCGAATAGTACGTATCAAAAATAAAATGTTTGGCTGGTTACCTAAACGTCGTAACTACAGCTTGAACAAGCATTCTGAAGTACAATACCAAGTCCCCTACCGGCTTTATATATTTCCCTAGGGCAGTATCTTTTTTGGGTGGTAAATGGATTACTACCCCTCCAAAATGTTACAATTGTATCAGTTTTTATGAGCAATTCTTAAACACTAAGCCATTTTTAAAGAAAACTAGTAGAGACCCATATCATTATGCTATAAATGAAAAATAAATGCCATCGGTCTCATAGTTTCTGAAAAAAAAATCCAAATATTAACTAAAATTTCCCATTATCAAATACCATCGCAACAAGAGTTTTTCACTGATTGAAATTGTTTCAACAACTTTTTTAGAGCTTCACCAAAGGAACATCATGAAAAAAGTTTCAGCTTGATTGGCATGCTGGTTTTGGAGGAGAAGACTTCGTGCTCAGGTGAGCTAAAAATCAAATAACCAATCAAATCATTTACTTTGATCGAATGTAACATAGACCTCTGACATTTTTGTCCACATTTTTGTTAATTTGAGTTTTGACATTTAAATGTCGTAACTACAGCTTATTCAAACTATAGTCACGACGTTTAGTTCGCCATCCTACAGTTCGCTACTTATTTTACTTCCTTTCCATGGACTATGCAAACTAAGGTCGTTTGATATCTCTGTCTAAGTGAGTTGTCGAAGGTCAGATGGAATAGCAGGCGTCAAATAACACTAGAGGCGCCTTAGCGCCTGTATTGCTCCACAGGCCTGACTGTACAGGTTTAGCAAATGGTGTTTACAGGAATCCTATTCACCATGTGTGGCAAGTAAATCTTGTGAATTAAATATTTTAATATTTCAACATTTTCAATGTTTTACAAAATTCAATTCATTTACCAAGTCAGATGAAAAAGGTATTCACAAACTCTATACAAAAAGTCACTAGATACCATATATGGACAAAAGCCACAAACATAAAAGCAATATTTTCAACCAATCAGTATTAATTAATGGAATCGGAAACGTGTCACCAGAGGTTCATTCCAGTGAAATTTTGTTGAAATCCATCCACTGGTTTCTAAGAAAAAGATTTTTAAAGCTTCGTAAAAAATCGTAACTGGAAATTAGCCCCACCCATTAAAGCCATGTTTTTCATCCAATCAAAATTCTTTGAAGGATTCTGATAAAGGGTCACTCAATGATCAATCCTGTAAAATTTAGTTGAAATCCATTCACTGGTTTCTGAGACGATTTTTAAAGGTTTCACCATATATAGAAATTAGCCCCGCCCATTTAAGCCATGTTTTTCATCCGATCTTAATTCTTTGAAGGAATCTGATAAAGGGTCACCCAATGATTATTCCTGTAAAATTTGGTTGAAATCCATTCACTGTTTTCTGAGAAGAAAATTTTAAAGGTAGAACCATATATGAAAAATTAGCCTCACCCATTAAAGCCATGTTTTTCATCCGATCAAAATTCTTTGAAGGAATCCGATAGTCACCCAAGAATCATTAATGTGAAATTTGGTTGAATTCTGCTCATTACTTTCTGAGGAGAAGATTTTTAAAGTAAAAGTTTACGGACGGACGGATGAACGAGCGCGACAGACACAACGCCATGACAATAACTCGCTGGCTCGGTCTACCTTGTTAAGATAGTGTGTATTTCCGTTTATTTATCGTCGCTACTGTAGCACATGCCCATATGAGCCACGCCCTCAGTAGACAGTTAGATGTTACGGGGGATAGTGCAAGGATAAAGGACGAAACTGCCAAAAGCCCCGCCTGGTTCTTTAATGTGCTCGATGGATAGCACTTTCCCACGGGGCTCGTTTTTTCCGTATCATCCGAAAGACTATTAGTTTGTTAGTTGATATGGTAGAGCAAGGGCTCGAACCTATGGTATTGAAGTTTTAAGTCTAATGCTCTACCAATTCGGGCTGGCATGTTGTGATTTCTGTGTCAACTACTTTTTATATGCAAATACTAGATGACGTTTTCTTGCATGAGTGGTTATATCTATAAAACAATGTAGTCTCCAATGGAAATGAATTTCAGTTGTTATATTCCTAGTACTAATATTTCACACTTAAATATGTTATTGCTGGCCACGCCCATTGAATAATTTATCCGTTTTTAACCCATTGCCATGCAAAGACTCTACCTGACGCCCTGAAGAAATACAATCATGGAAAAGTTTGTGGAAAAAGAAGAAATTGCTTGTTACATGCAATTTCTCCTTTCCTATCAATGTTTCCTACCCTTTCTGGCACTTTTTCTCCATTTTAGAGCTTTTTGAAATTTTTTCTGCAACTTCTTTCAATTTGGACCAGTCTAAATTTTTGGTTAAGTAAATGTTATTAATCCAAAGCAGAGAAAAATCTATGCAATTTACTCACAACACAGCCTAAAGTTTTTAATCCCTTCCATCTTTTTACATCCATGCAAAGGATACCATAAGCACAGAACATGCCATTAACCCATTTACAGCGGTTTTAAGACAAAAAATTCTAATTTGTTTTTGCAACTTCTCTGTGTAATATTAAGTCACTTAGGCCTTATACAGAAACAAATTTAAATTATTAAGAATTACAGCCAACTTGTGCCATATATTGCATAAGTTTTGTCTACTATTTCCAGGTTATAGCTTTGATGTCCAGAATGGTGAAATGAGATAAATCTTTAATGCACTTATAATCTTTCAACAGATTTTTATTTACACAAAGATTTTAACTAGTCAAAAGAAGAAATGCAGACCAGATCAAATATAAATTTTCATGACAGCATCTACTATCTTAGTGGGAAAATGAGAAATTGCTTTGTTTCCAGCAATTGTAAATTTCCTCACAATGATGTTTCTTTACCAATAACGAATGATCATAAACCTAGCACAGCTATTAACATTTATTCTGATGATCAGTTTTCCAGCACTCTTATCATGAAGCTTGTGTTTCTATTTTAGGTAGATGAACTTGATTAAAAAGTCTGTCTTTTATAACTTGGGACATCAAACCATGGATAGCTTCCATGGTGGTCTTGCACCTAAAATAAACAAAAACATCTTAATTGAAAACCTTGATTGAGTTACAGCAATTAATCAGGAATATAGCAAAATTTGTAAAGTTCAAGGGAAAGGTTGAACTCAAACACAAGTGTCATGAAAATTCATATGCAACATTTCTTTTGTATAGAAATACCATGAGTAAATATCCAGGTTCTACACTTAATAGATTCTAAGTTCAGTAATTTAGCAAAATTTTCAGACAAAAACCAAATCATTTGGGATAGCAGTACAAATTACAAGTTGAAGGGAGATAATTCTGAAACATTTATTCTTCAATTTATATTTTTGTTTGTTTGAATATGGTTTAATGCCAATCTAACAGTATTTTAGTAAAATCATGGAGGCTGAAGCACCTTACCATGGATACCTGGTACACTACATCCTTTCTAAGCCTCCGGCTTCTCATCCTAATTAGATTTACCATTATCCACCAATTGGGAGACAAATATAGAAAGGATCAAACCCTGGATCCTTTGGTTAACCCGTTCCTAGATAAAACCTGGTTTTTACGTTACTGTGATTTTTATACTTGAGAAAACATTGTGAAAGGAGAAATTGCTTATAATAGGCAATTTCTCCTTTTCCCACAATGTTTTCTACCACATAGGATGGTTTTATTTGGAATTGCATCCAATTTTCATTGTCGTCTGCATCCTCTTTCAATTTGGACCAGTCTAAAATTTCAAAAACCAGGAAAGGGTTAAGAGCCTGATGCACTACCAACTGGACTGTGGCCATGGCCTTCAATTTATTTAAGAGGTAAAGAGAATATTTTTTGTTTTCAAGGAGGTATGAACAGAAAAAACTAATCATACTGTATGAATACGCAAAGCGGATTCATACATTAGTGTGATTAGGGTTTTCAGTTCATACCTCCATGAAATCAAAAATTATTCTTTTCATTTCTTATAATTTAATAGCATGGAGTGAAAAAAAAATAGCTTTACAAATTTTGATACCTTTTTGTAAGGGACTTTTTTGTGCGGAAGCATACAAAATTGCTTAGTGCTCAAAATGTTGTTCATGGAGTTATGAATAATTTTTTTCGAACAATCAGAACATCTGTTTTTGATAAAATTATATAAACTTGCTTGATTTGAACAAGTCAATAATATAGTCATCTTGGAATGAATTTGGAAAACATTTTACTCCAAACATACCCATCTTTAGCAGCTTTTGCCAGCTTGTCTTCTGATTTCTTCTCATTTGTATCAATGCCTAACATGAAACCCCCTCGTCCAAGTTGTGCCTCTGATTGTTCCAATTTGTCTGATAAATCGAAAACCTGTCCTGTGGTGTAATCTGCATTCTATAATAAATTCAGAAAGAAATATTATCAAATTAATGCTTGTGACCTGTCAAGCAAAAAGGGACCTCCTGGGTAATGCAAAAAGTATCAACCTATGAAGACTAACTAGGTGCAAAACTTTTCACTAATAGACATTTTTCTGAATCTAGAACGGTCATTCTATCTTTATCATACATTCACAAATACCAAAATATAGGGGCCATTAGAGACAGATTATAACAACATGAAACTTATCTAAATCAATGAAACTTCTTTGAATATACCCAAGTCTCTTAAAAGAAAGAAGTGAGCAGAAAATAATATTAATGCACCAAGCTGCGAGTCACCAACATTTTCAAGACAATTTTTTTTATTTCAATGCTTTCTCTCCTAGGGAAGCTTACCTTTGTCATGCAGAATTAAAAAAAATTAAACCTGCATTTAATTCAAAGGGCCGCAAGCACTGGAAGGATTGTGAGTCAATATTTCTTTTGAAAATTAACCATTTAACAACTCTGAATTCAAAGGGACAAACAGCAGGTGAAGGCAAAGATCAGACTGCACAAATGTGCAGGCTGATCTTTGTCTATGCCTCCTTACAAAATAGGGATGTTCTGGGTTCAGCATGGTAAAGGCTAAGACCAGGGCATCTAGTGATAAGAAATAATAAGACTCAAGTTAAAGGTTTAAGTTTGGAAGACAGCATCCTTTAGATTAGAACATTCTAACAAAAGGAGAAATTACTTGTTACAACCCGTTTTCTTGATAAAATCTATTCTTTTTGTGAGTTCTTTTTTCTCATAGCCTTTTAAAATTGGTCTTTAACCAAGTACCAGATGACAAAATTGTAGACTAGTCAAAATCAAAAAAGGTTAAAGATAAATTTTAAAGCATTTGGTCTTTCCATAGGAAAAAATGTATCGAAAGAGAAAACCATTTCTTCATTTTTGAAAAAAATGTCATAAACAAGGTGCCAAACTGTCACAAGATACGCCCGTCACACTGCTTAATATTAGCTGGGGGTTTGAATAGAACTGAGGTTATTTTGAATGAATATTTTTTGTCAAACAAAGTATGAAAATCAACAAAGGACAATAACTCAAAATATAAGCTAGGTAGAGTTATGGTTCTTGTACACTGCACTCCCACTTGGTGAGCTCTATCCATCAATGAAATTTCATGATTCTAGCTATTATACTTTTAGAGATATACTCCGGACAAAATTCAAGTATAAAAAACAACAAAGGGCAATAACTCAAAAAATAGGCCAGGTAGAGTTATGGTTCTTGTGCACTGCACTCCCCCTTAGTGAGATCTATACACCCATGAAATTTCATGGTTCTAGCTATTATACTTTAGAGATATACTCCTGACAAGATTCAAGTATGAAAAACAAAAAAGGGCAATAACTCAAAAAATAGACTAGGTAGAGTAATTGTTCTTGTCCACTGCACTCCCCCTTGGTGAAATCTATACACCCATGAAATTTCATGATTCTAGCTAATATACTTTTAGAGATATACTCCAAACAAAATTCAAGTATGAAAAACAACAAAGGGAAATAACTCAAAAAATAGGCCAGGTAGAGTTATGGTTCTTGTGCACTGCACTCCCCCTTAGTGAGATCTATACACCCATGAAATTTCATGATTCTAGCTATTATTCTTTTAGAGATATACTCCAGACAAGATTCAAGTATGATAAAAAAACAAAGGGCAATAACTCAAAAAAATAGGCTAGGTAGAGTTATGGTTCTTGTATACTGCACTCCCAGTTGATGAGCTCTACCCATCCATGAAATTTCATGATTCTAGCTATTATACTTTTAGAGATATACTCCGGACAAGATTCAAGTATGAAAAACAACAAAGGGCAATAACTCAAAAAATAGGCCAGGTAGAGTTATGGTTCTTGTGCACTGCACTCCCCCTTGGTGAGATCTATACACCCATGAAGTTTCATGATCCTAGCTATTATACTTTTAGAGATATACTCCAGACAAGATTCAAGTATGAAAAACAACAAAGGGCAATAACTCAAAAAATAGGCCAGGTAGAGTTATGGTTCTTGTGCACTGCACTCCCCCTTGGTGAGATCTATACACCCATCAAATTTCATGATTCTAGCTATTATACTTTTAGAGATATACTCCGGACAAGATTCAAGTATGAAAAACAACAAAGGGCAATAACTCAAAAAATAGGCTAGGTAGAGTTATGGTTCTTGTGCACTGCACTCCCCCTTGGTGAGATCTATACACCCATGAAGTTTCATGATTGTAGCTATAATACTTTAAGAGATATACTCCGGACAAGATTCAAGTATGAAAAACAACAAAGGGCAATAACTCAAAAAATAGGCCAGGTAGAGTTATGGTTATTGCGCACTGCACTCCGTATTGATAAGAAGAATATAACTGCCAAGTTTAAAGTCAATCGGACTTAGGCTGACAGAGTTATGCTCCGGACAAAGAAGTGGACACTGCCCGGACGCCCGGACGACCGGACAACCGGACACCACGGGTGATCCCATAATACGTCCCGTCTTCGACGGGCGTATAAAAAGCGGGCCTGTGTGGGAATGGGTAAATATAAACCTAGTTAAATTTCAAGATATCTTTACCGTTATTAGGCTAGATGAACTGAGTGTATTGACCCAATACTTGTTCCACAATGATTCCAATAACTTTCTATCCAACGCTGATTTAAAATAGGACATCTCTAAAGGATAATAGCTGTAAAATATGGAAGATTCATTTAAGTGAATTAATGGACTACTGCGGTCAATAAAAGATCAATTGACCAATCAAATTAGTTATTTAGACAGGAAGTGAAAGTTTAACTCATTCCAACACAGTGGAATTTTAGACTGGTCCAAATTGAAAGAAGCTGCAGACGACAATTTCAAGTTGATGGAATTTTGAATTTTTTCGTCTTTTTGGATAGAAAACATAGTGGATAATGAAGAAATTGCTTGATACAAGGAATTTCTTCATTTTCCACAATGTTTTCCAAAGTTTTTTCTTGAGGGGCGTAAAAAGGAGGGATTGAGTTGGAAGGGGTTAACTCCAATATTTATGTCAAATGTTTTTGTTTGTTTGGCAACTTAACCAAACACAATCCCACTTTTTTGCACCCCTCAACAGAAAAGCTTTGGGAAACATTGTGGTAAATGAAGCAATTTCTTTTATTCATAATGTTTTCTAGTCCAAAAGACGATGATTCTGTAATTTTCATGAACTTATCGTCTGAAACTTCTTTAAATTTAGACCAGTGTTGTTTGGTAATGGGCTAAACATAATATACAGCTTATTCAAGCTGCAGTTATGATGTGTAGATAGCCTACTAAGGATTTATTTTTCTATCTATGTAACTGACCATGTATCATGTAAATCAGTTTGCATGCCCAAGCCTATGCATATATGTACAAATTATTAAAAGACAGAAAATATTAATGTGTTGTAAAAGTGGTTAACCCTTCACTGTTCAACTCCTTGTTTTTATGTCCCAGTCTTTTTATATTGGAGAAAACATTGTGGAAAAAAAAGATATTACCTGAAACAAGTAATTTCTTCTTTTTCACTATATTCATACCATAGTGAATGAATGAATGGTGGCTAAATTTGAGTGCAAAGCATACAATACTGACTGTGGGAATAATGCTCCAGACAACAATTACTTAGACCCATTCCCACATAATCTAGCCTTTTGATGCCCCTACAAAAAAATGTTTTGGAAAACATTAAAGAAAATTGGTACAAATAATTTCTTCAATGTTCACATTTACTACCAAAAAATACGAATTTAGAATTTGGACCAGCCTAAATTTAGTAATAGGTTATTAAGGGGAAATATTTCTGAAACAGATGATAGCAGTATAGTCATGAAAATGAAACATGCACAATTTCATATATACAAACATTATATGTAGATTTTCAGAAAAGTACTTTAGAAGAAAAGTTTGGGACAAAATCAGTTTACTTGGCGGCGGGTATAAAAAGCTCATCAGTCAAGAAGAAGCCACAAAATCTTCATAGCAGTTTTTTTTTTTTCACATAATATCATTTTTGTCATATTCATCTTCATTTTATGAGAATGCAAACGGTTTGTTTACCAGGGTAATAGGTTGCTATCTTTGAATACATTTAAATCATAACAGAACAGTAACTTACTGATGAAATTACTTGAATTTTACAAACACAACTTCAAGTATTCACAGTGGATAATGCATAAAATGGTGCCCCAGATGCTTGCAGGCAACTCTCTTTGAAAGACCATTACTCTGCTCAACTTAATTCGGACTTTACTAAACTTGATTATGTAGCTTCAATTAAATTCATTCCACATTTCATTGCAGAGTAAAAGAATTAAGGAAAATATGTGACTTCTGAACATCCCATATAAAGCATGTAACATTGCTAAATAGACAATCAGATAATATTGTTGATTACTGTAATAGTTGCTAATTGACTTTGAATCATGCTGACCAATCATTAAAAAAAATTCCCTCTTTGGGAATAAATTGTTCATGAAATTTACTATACTCTGTACTAGGGTTATTTTCCTCCTCTTGCTGAAATTTTGTTCATTGAATTTTACTCACGCTTTACAATGAACTCCAAAATCATCAATTTTACTCAGTGGGATGGACTGATACTCTGACTGAGATTCATCAGGAGCGTTATAACCTTTAGGGTAAGTTCTAAATGCCCCAATATTCACTTTACCAGCTGATATTGTTCTCACAGGATCAATCTGAAACAGAAATTATTACATCATGAGTTGTCATTATAACCTTTAGGGTAAGTTCTAAATGCCCCAATATTCACTTTGCCAGCTGAAATTGGTCTCAAAGGATCAATCTGAAACAGATATATAATAAACATTACTAATTATTATTTTGACGTCCCAATGCTTTGACCCATTCCAACTCTGTGACGCTTTTAGATGCCCCAAAGGAAAAAAGCTTTGGAAAACATAGTGGAAAATGAAGAAATTGCTTGTTACAAACAATTTCTTCATTTCAACAATGTTTTCTACCCAGAAGGTTAAAAAAATCCAAAATTTCATAATCTCTAAATTGTCGTCTGCAACTCCTTTCAATTTGGACCAGTCTAAAATTGTGCCATCTAGTAATGGGTTAAGGTCGCAAATGCCAATTAAACATATTTGGCCTCCCTATTTTACAAATTTGCAGTCCTTTCCAATTTGAAAGAGGTAGCAGAAAACAATTAAAAGTGAGTGCAATTTGAAAAGTAACCACCCTACAGGATAGAAAATATTGTGGGCACAAATTTTCCTATGACATTTTCTCAAGTATAAAATCACAGGGAGGTAAAAGCCTGTGATTGTCCAGAAAAGGGATAGGCAATTACCATTTTAAGGACCATGACATCACTTTATAAGAAAAATTTAACATCTTCGGCTGTTTTAATAAGAAAAGGAGAAGTTTTTTCTTCCCCCCCTTTTTTTTTAAAAAATAAAAAGTTTGTGCACCACACTGAGAAACAACAACTTTTAATATTCAATTTTCAACAATTTGTTCATAACATGGCAAAGGTTTAAAATTGATAAGTACAATTGTACTTTGAATATTTTCAGTATATCAATTAGAATGAAATACTGATACGATAATTATCTAAAAGTTATTTTCAAAATTAATATTTTGAAAAAAAGACAATTTTAATCGTTTCATAATGTTCAAGACGTTAACATCCAATTGAACTGAGAATTTATCCTCTTACCACAATAGCTACAAACGGCTCTTGAAATTGCTGATTCAACATCTGTGTGCTAACATCAATACCAGACAACCAACAACCATATCCTGGATGACTGTGGTACCAGCCAATCGCGTTCTCTAATCTTTTGACCTAGCAATGTAAAAATCCAGTAAATTTCAAACTTTTGGAAATAATGGTACCTAAAATAATGGTGCCTAACTTCTCTAAATGAATAACTTTAAATTTGTATGTCAAGACAAAATCACAAGATGGATTACTAAAATGTTTTCACTTTTGAGAAAATAAAATCAGCCAAATTTTGGGGAAATAAAGAATTACCAAAAGAAACAAAGAATACTATCACATGCTTTTAAATACCTAATATATTCAAAAGCTGAACAATCTCATTCCATTTATAGCTTTTTGATGGTCATGGTCTTGAGGTAGACTGTAATCAAGAGGTCCTGAATTTTGTTGCCAGGAGAGGCCATCAGTCTTGGGCCTTTTGATGGCCAACTTATTTCAATAACCCTTTACAGGTAATGGTGTTTTTACCTCAATTAGCAAAATCAAAAGATTGAGAGTTGCAAGAATATGCAAGAATATGTAACACAATTGAGATAAAATAGATCAGTTCAAGTCATAAATCAAATATTACACAAAATCTAACATTAATGTTAATTTTGTGTTTTCAATTTCTACATTCTGATTTGCTGAATAATATGTTTCTTACCTCCATGGAAAGAAATTGAGTACAGAACTATTTAGTATGTTTGTGTATAAAGTAGTTCCATAGAAACTATCTCAAACTGAGCAATCTTTTGCTTATTTGACATCTTTAACCAATTACCAGACGGTGAAATTTTAGAGTGGCCCAATATCAAAGAAGTTGCAGACGACAACTAAAAGTTAATGAAATTTTGGATTTTTCCAACTTTCTGGGTAGAAAACATCGTGGATAATGAAGAAATCGCTTTTCCAAAGCTTTTTTCCTTGGGGGTGTCTAAAGGTGTCACTGAGTGGGAATGGGTTAACCAATTACCAGAAAAAAAATTAGATTGGTGCAAATTCAAAAAAGTTAAAGACAACAATTTACAGGTGACAAAATTTAAAATTTGTCTATTTGGGAAGACAACATTGTGGAAAATGAAGAAATTGCTTACTACAAGCAATTTCTTCATTTTCTACAATGTTTTCAAATGCTATTTTCTTTAGGGGCTTTAAAGGCAGAATTATATGGAAATGGGTTAATATCAGATTATAAAAGATGAGAAGAGAAAATATTTTTCGTTTTCACTTTAGTATGAATCTAGAAATATAATCAGATTTCTGTATGAAATTCCTTTACGGGTTCATTTAGTGTGATCAGAATTGTATTTTTATAAACAAGAGGACCATGATGGTCCTAAATCGCTCACCTGAGGCATCTGCAAATTACAGTACTTTTTAGAATAAAAAAGACACAACTTGAGGAAAATAAATAAAACAAATATTAGATTTTGGGCTTTGTACAAAACAATCCAATAATGCTTTACAATAAGAATGAATTCCTTTGGCTTTATAGTTTAATCCATTACCAAACTATCCAAGAATTTGACACCTCAGGTTTGAAAAAAAACATAGTGAGAAAGGGAGTGACAAGCAATTTATCCATTTCTCACAGTGTTTTCTACCTGAAATTCTTTGTATTTAGATTTCAATCAAACTCTAATTACTGTCTGCAACTTCAATGGGTGTAATATTAGCAACCTTGGTAGAGAACAATCTGGATATACTATAAATCAAAATATAAATGCATTACAACTTATACATGAGGAGTGGAAGATATTTGAACATGCTCTTATTGAGCGTTTTCATATCTTTGGATGCCTTGGGAAGGGCCATGTTTGTCCAAAGGATGTAAACATGGTAGATAACAATAATGTTATCCTATGTTTTTAATGTAAATGCTCTAGAACCTATATTTAAGAAGAAGAATTTTTTCAATGCAATTTACGCAATTTTCGAGCCAAGGAGCAGAGACATTTTTTATCCTAAGAGCATATTTTCCTGTTACATAGTATGAAATTATTTAGTCATGCTACATACCAAATATGTATGCCCATCACCTTGTATTTCAGAAGGAGAAGACTTTTGATGTTGCTCTAATTGGGTGTTTTCCAAAATATTTGACCTCTGGGGCAGTGCCATGTTTTATCCCAAAGCTAAGAGTTTAGCTAACATGGTAGAGAACCATCTGAATATGCTATATACAAAATATGAATGCCTTAGACTTTGTAGATTGGGAGGAAAAGCCTATTGAACATGGTCTAATTGAGCATTTTTACAAACTTTGGACACCCAGGGAAGAGGTGTTTATTAACCTACAAGCATAATTTAATCAAAACTGATAGATAATAGCAAGGCTATGCTACGCTCAAAATATAAATGCCCTCCTCCTTAAAATGAAGAATTTTTTTTTTTTAGCATACTCAAATTTTAAGTTTTTCCCAATTTTGGACCCCTAGTGCAGGGCCGTTTTTGACCTAAGGAAGAAAACTTTTAATGATATAGTACAAAACTATCTAGTTATGCTACATACCAAATATGAATATCCTAATCCTTATTGTTTAAGAGGAGAAGTCTTTTGAAATTGCTCTAATTAAGCATTTTTCCAAACTTCAGACCTCAAGGGCAGGGCCATTTTTGACCCCAGAGATAAAATATTTAAAAACTTGGTAGAGAACCATATGATTAAGTACTATGTAAAATATAAATGCCTTTTGCCTTGTAGTCTGTGAAAAAAAGACAACATAGATTTTCTAAAATTTCCCATTTTCATATGCCGCGGTTACAAGAGGTTTTTTCACAGAATGAAATTCTTTAAACAACTTTTGAAGAGCTTCACCCAAGGAACATCCCTGCAAAATTTCAGCTTGATTGGCCAACAGGTTTAGGAGAAGAAGATTTTTAAAGATTTTTATAGATTAACTAAAGATTCCCATTTTTAAATGCCGCGGCAACCTGAGTTTTTGACGGAATTAAATTCTTTTAACAACTTTTGTAGAACTTCACCCAAGGTACATCCCTGCAAAGTTTCAGCTTGATTGGCCTTCTGGTTTAGGAGAAGAAGATTTTTAAAGACTTTTAAAGATTTATTTATGATTCCAATTTTTAAATGCTGCAGCAACCAGAGTTTTTGACGGAATTAAATTCTTTTAACAACTTTTGAAGAACTTCACCCAAGGAACATCCCTGCAAAGTTTCAGCTTGATTGGCCTGCTGGTTTAGGAGGAGAAGATTTTTAAAGATTTTTAAAGATTTACTTAAGATTCCCATTTTCAAATGCCGCGGCAACCAGAGTTTTTGACGGAATTAAATTCTTTTAACAACTTATGTAGAACTTCACCCAAGGAACATCCCTGCAAAGTTTCAGAGTGATTGGCCTGGTGGTTTAGGAGGAGAAGATTTTTATAGAAATTGCGGACAGACGGACAGACGGACGGACGACGGACAACAACCGATCACAATAGCTCACCTCCCACTTTGTGCTCAGGTGAGCTAAAAACTAAAAAGGTTCCATTCATCTCTTAAGTAATAACTCTCACCTGTTTTGCTGCTTCAGTGTAAGCAGCCATGTATTCATAAGCTTGCGCCTGAGCATTTACTCTTGTCTCTGTGCCTTCAACGGGCAAAGCAAAACAGTCCATCACAATCATTGTATTTCCATCTACTTTACCAAGTAACAAACCCATAACCTCCAGGTTACCCCCAGATCTGGCATGCATCACCATCTTTAATAAGGCTAAGGCTGATACCTTGATGTATTTGAAATAATGGTGGCTGAAAAGAATATAAATACAGTGGAGTGAATTTGCAGATATGTTCTACTCAATCCAAGGCAAGTAAGACATAATTTTCTAATAGTCAAGAATTAAGATGAGCTTGTCTGCAATACAAAAGAAGAGATAAATTTTGAGAAAACATTGTTGTTACTAAAGAAAATGCTGGAACCCAGCATTTTCTTAATCAACTACAATAGTTTCTACCCTTCAACAGGGATGTGGAAATACGGATTTTCTCTACTTGTCCATGGACAAGTAAAATGTGGTTTTCTACTTGTCCAGGATCAAAATGGACTTGCCCGTGAAAAGATGAAGAACAGGTAAATTTTGAGAAAACATTATTTTTAAAGAAGAAAATGCTGGAACTCAGCATTTTCTTCATTAAAAACAATATTTTCTAGCCTTAGATACAAACATTATGCTCATAAATCTCTTCTATCTATTTAGTATATGTACAACAATACTTAACCTATACATGTAAAACGTCTTCGAAAGCAATAAATTATCAAACTGGTCCAAACTGTAAACATTTGTACCTAGCGCAGCTAAGTAGTTTAACAAACAAGTACTGAATTTAATAGTACGTTGGGGGAGGGGGGAAATGATAGTTATCAATGTTTATTCTTATCCCTCAATGCTCAATATATCGCTGCTTTTCAGCGAGGGCCTCGTATCTGCAGCTTAAAACAAGCTGCGGATGCGGGGTTTTCGATGAAAGGCGACGATATGTTCATCCTGGTAATTTAATTATATTATTTGTTTATAACATGTATTTCTTTCTTCCATTGTCCATTGTCTTACTGTCTTAACACTTTCCGAAACATGAATTTAGCTATCCGTAATAGAAAAGGACTCGGAAGAGCGCTGAGGCGCAAGGAGTAAATGCTAGTTAATAACTGGCATTTTCTCCTTCGCCTTAGTGTTCTCCGTGCTTTTTGATACGCAAATGATATCTTTGCCAAAATCCAATGTTTCTAATGTAACAGCTCTCGAACTACAAGTCTAAAATTTTGATGTTTTGAAAAGGGTTACAGCTGCAACTGAGAGTCTTGTACTTTTATTTTCGACTAACCAAGGCTTATAATTATGTTGCAAGCGTTAGCTCGGGGCCTTGGATGTGGGGAGACACAAGTTCATTGTGATACTTGGGACTTTGCACATCAAAGCCTCTGAAGTATTGCTTACCAATGATCAGACAAGCGTCCACTTAATTTTTGTAGTCGGCTTTTTCGACCAACCCTTTTCGTTTTCTGGCCGCGATAAGGATTGGGTGGCAGCTTTCTTTAATATTTCTTTAATATACTGTATATACATGTATGTAGTACTGTTTTCCGGTTGCTTGGAAATGAGAGTGTTTACAAAATGTCAATATGTTATTTAGTTAGCCTTTTCCCGTAGTGCATAAAGAAAAAGAAAATACTGATAATCAATTATTTGCGGAAAATATTCTATAGATCTTCTGTATTATTCACGCTGTCTTTTTTGTCATGAAAACTTGACACAATCTCATTTCAAATAGGATCAGGCTTGATTTTTGCTGTTAGGGAAAGGGTTGATGAACAACGTATGACAATCATTGTATGTGTGATGTCTGACTGATATTTTGTTCGTGTTTATATTTGTTTTTCATGTTCATTTCTATCATTTGTAAACTTATCTAGCTCGCCTGTGTGGCGGAAATAAAGGATAAAACCCTTGATTCCGTAATTAATTTTCAAGTTCTAAAAACAAGGAAAGTGAGAAGATACTGTATTATAATAGTAGTTATATTCATTATCATTGTCATAATAAATATATGTCATCATAAACATGTGTTGTTGGACTTTTCGCCCCGGTTATTCTTACAAAAGTATCTTTACCAAAATAATGTTGTGTAACATCGTTTGAGGAACTGTATTAAATCAAAGAGCATCAGATATACTAAATACGTGTCATTATTTTTTCTGAAAATTAATGTTATAAATAAAACTGACTTGAATGAGACATTTTTGAAAATGAGAAAAACATGTTGTGTAGAGTAGACTAAGATCAGACTGCACACATGTGCCACACAATCTTTGTCTATACCCTCTGCAAAAACCGGAGTTATGTAGGTTCAGCATGACAAAAGATGAAATTCACACAATATAACTTCAAGATTCAATAAAATGTTTTGTGAATTCTGCTGGAATCAATCTGCTAATTCAGTTGAACCATTTCATCCGGGCAACAAACTTGGTTCTGCAATGTGATTGCAATATTATTCATGCTGTTTAGTAACTGTACTATTAAGCCTCTATCAGACAAAAAAAGCACGAATTGAAGTTGAAGAATAAAACAAAAAAAGAAAATGACTTGAAACTAAAAGATAAAGTCTTTTATGTTAGAAACATTGTGATAAGAGGTATAACTTGCACCTTTTACCAAAATATGTCTATCGTCCTCTTACGGCGATTTAACTGAAGGCTACTATGATAAAGAGCTAAGACAAGCATGTACATATTCTATATATTTCTCACTATCCATCCCATGTCTTCATTCTCGTATCCGAGCAATTCACCTTCCGACTACTATTACATTCCACCAAAATTTTGGGAAGCATACTTACTCCCTTTCCCACGGTTTGGCAGTCAGTATGTCTTGCTGTTGCTTCTTATCATATCGATAAATTTCATCCAGACTACTAATTGTTTCCATATTATTGCTCAGTTCCCAGGTTTTCTGGGCATTTTTAGAATCCATTTTTGCCGAGCTTGACTATCGGCCCGTTTGATTGAATACGCTACACAGAGCAACAGAAATAAACCGAATAAAATGAATTGCGGTTACAATCACAAGTTAGACTGTAGCGATCAAAATTAATATGCCAGAGCCTACTGCCCGTACATACACCTATCGACGCACTAGCCAGAAAGAAAAAAAATGTGAATAAAAGAGAACTAGTTTCTTTAAGCAGTGCCGCGGCGACGATTGATTCTTTATCTGAGTAACTGAACATGACGGGTAAATCCTTTGGCACACAATTTCCCCCCGAACTACACAAGGGGACACTTTAGTCTAGGACTCAATGAATAAAATTTATGCTTACGCGTTCTAAAGTCAAAAGTTTACATAAGTCTCGAATGTGAAAAGAAGGACAAAAAGGAGACTAGGAAGCCCCCCCCCCAACCCCCACCCACATACAAACCGCCTCTCGTGAGGGTTTTCGTCAAGAAAAAGATTTATTGCGTTTATATATATTAAAGATACCAGTCACTCTTTGTCAGAAAATAAGACCGTAATAAGATTACAACTTAATCTGTCACCATGCACCGAGGTCCATGATCCACCAGTACTACCACTACAGGCCTAGCCTCCAGCTACTACCCCACTTAGATTTAAGATTATCCACCCATTGGTGAGAGACAAATGTCGGAAAAGATAAATGCCGCCGCCAAGGATATGTGACCCCTTCGGCAGAATACCAAGAATCCATTGTTAGGTGCTCCAGTCGCCACTATATGACTGAAATACAGTCAAAAGTGGCGTTAGAAGCTCATACAATCAATCAACCATGATCCGGTACTCATGAGCTCGACTTGTAGCTGACATTTTGACTCTTTCATAATATCAGGACGCAAATAAAGTGCACACATTGAGTAGCCCGTACAGCCACACACCCGGACTGTATGCCTGTAGCCGGATCTTGCTGGTGGCCGGTCTTAACTCACTCCGCCACATAAAAAAAGTGACTTGAATTTAGACTGGTCCAAATCCAAAGAAATTGCAGAAGATAACTTTTTATATGAGGCATTTTTAGCTCACCTGAGCACGTAGTGCTCAAGTGAGCTATTGTGATCCCCTTTTGTCCGGCGTCCGTCCGTCGTGCGTCGTGTGTTCGTGCGTCGTGCGTCGTCCGTCAACAATTTCTTTAAACGACATCTCCTCCTAAACCACTGGGCCAATTTGAACCAAATTTGGCAGAAATGTTCCTTAGGTGGTCCCCTTCAAAAATAGCTAAAAGAATTGAAATCTGTTAAAAACTCTGGTTGCCATGGCAACAAAAGTGATCTTTTAAAAAAATCTTTAAAACTCTTCTCCTCCTGACCCAGAAGGCGTAGAGCCTTGATATTTTGCATGAAGCATCAGTATATTGACCTCTTTCAAAATAGCTAAAATCATGATCCTAGGGTCCCCAGGGGCCGAGCCCCAGGGGGGTGGGGTTTATATAGAAATAAAATACGATTTTTTAAATGACTTCTCCTCTCAAACCACTGGGCCGATTTGAACCAAATTTGGCAGAAATGTTCCTTAGGTGGTCCCCTTCAAAAATAGCTAAAAGAATTGAAATCCGTTAAAAACTCTGGTTGCCATGGCAACAAAAGTGAAATTTTAAAATCATCTTTAAAAATCTTCTCCTCCTGACCCAGAAGGCATAGAGCCGTGATATTTTGCATGAAGCATCAGTATATTGATCTCTTTCAAAATAGCTAAAATCATGATACTCGGGTCTCCAGGGACGGAGCCCCGTGGGGGGGGGGGGGTTATATAGAAATAAAGAACGATTTTTTAAATGACTTCTCCTCTCAAACCACAAGGCCGATTTGAACCAAATTTGGCAGAAATGTTCCTTAGGTGGTCCCCTTCAAAAATAGCTAAAAGAATTGAAATCCGTTAAAAACTCTGATTGTCATGGCAACAAAAGTGAAATTTCAAAATAATCTTTAAAAATCTTCTCCTCCTGACCCAGAAGGTGTAGAGCCTTGATATTTTGCTTGAAGCATCAGTATATTGATCTCTTACAAAATAGCTAAAATCATGATCCTAGGGTTTCCAGGGGCAGCCCCGGGGGGGGGGTAGTATAAGCAGGAAGCATCAGTTCACAGACTTCTTTCTTATTTCTGAAATTATAACCCATGGAAAAAGTTTTTTCCTTCTTTCAAATCAGCATTAAAGCCTTGGAATTTGTAATTTAGACTTTTGGATCCCCAGGTTCATAGTCTTTATATGTAATTGTGGCCAACTTGTTTCATAATCCTAACCTTAACAAGAAATAAGACTGTTGAAAGAAAAAGAGCCTTTATCTCAGGTGAGCGCCCCAGGGCCAACGGCCCTCTTGTTAAAATTCTTTCTCTTTTGGGGTAGGAAGCTTTGTGGATAATGAATCAATTGCTTGTAAGTTGTTACAAGCAATTGATTCATTTTCCACCCTATATTTTGCATAGCTTTTTTTTGTATGTCATAAAAGGGCGCCATTGTATGTGAATAGGAACTCTTGGTCAGTAGGTATTAACACACGACATGCGCATCATAAGCCGACCTTGACTCTGATTAGACAGCGGCGGATGCACAGACATATCTTGCCTTTGTGACTTGACGCTCTGGTTGAAAAGGCTCATATAAAAAGTTTATTAAGAAATGCTATTTTTTATGTTTCCCATGCAACTTGGCCAATTTTGATTTATCAAGTCAAATAATGGTTTGAATGTCGATTAATAAAACCAAGCGGGACGCTGACAAGCGCCACTCACATCGACGAGGGAATGCTTTGGCTCTTCGAAGACTTTCGTCCAGGTCCAGCTTAAAAGGAGTATTAGTTGTCTGGCCGTGAGGGTCAAACTCTGCATCAATGGTCTTCGATTATTAATCCTGTTCCATTACGATGCTAGACTCTTTGGGTCCGACCCAGATCAGACATTTATCGGAGTACATGTACTTGGTCCAATTTCCTTGAATGAACCTCAGTCAGACTGTCTCCCGACCTTATTCCAACTGAAGGTGATTGAATGTTTTGCAGAAGTAAGATAAAGACAAGTATGACCATTTTTCACATTTTAAAAGCAATTTCTTTTTTTCCCACAATATTTTCTACAATATAGCACGGTTACTTTTTGAATTGTATTCTCTTCATAATGTCGCCTGCTACTCTTTTGTATTTGGACAAGTCCAAGATTTGAAAACCAGTAAAGGGTTAAGACCATCTACAGATTGGGTGGGAAGTTGGGGCAAAATTAACCAATACAATGATGGTATTCCATACCCTTCTTGCAATGTTCATTGCATCATTCAATCCAGGAAATGTACAAAAGAAGTTGCGAGCGCTCATGGCGGGCAGTTATGCGCTACTGACTTGTCCTCTTCAAGGTTCGACTTCTCCCATTTACTCATATTCACTCTAACCCATTCCTGTTTTTCAAAATTTTAGACTAGTCCAAATGCAAAGAAGTTGCAGACGACAATGAAAAGTGAGTGCAACTTGAAATGTAACCAACATACAGCCTAGAAAATATTGTGGTTAAAGAAGAAATTGCTTGTTACAAGCAATTTCTTCTTTTTCCACTATATTTTCTCAAGTTTAAAAACACAGCGACATAAAATCCCAAGTTTGCACAGGAAAGGGTTAAGCATGCATATCAGACCAATGGATTTCATACATTATGACTATGAATTTGCGGTTCATTGTCTTTTAACCATTAGCAGGCGATCCATCATTTTGGTAATTGAAGAATAACAGCTTTGAACCTTGCGGGAAAGGAGGAATTGCGTGTTGAAATAAACAATTATTTTATCTCCTATCTACCCTATTTCAGCTCTTATATTTTTCATTTCAAATGTACTTAGAATTGTTGACTGCAAAACCTTTCCTTTTAGTCTAAATGAGTGTTGCCTGATAATGGATAAATGAGAACAGTATGGAAATATGTCTTCATTTCAAATACATTCGCGCTCCTTTTAACAAGTGTGAAGTTTTTTCTGACTGAGTTTTTTTGTACATATACAATGAAACTGTATCAAGCGACCACAGAAAGGACTATAAGAAAGTGACCGCTTACGGGAAATTAGTCGCTTAAACAATTCCAACACAATCTCACTTTTTACGCCCTTATAGAAGAAAACTTTGGAATACGTTGTGGAAAATGATAAAAAAAATGCATGCAACTTGAACAAGATTGACTGTAGGTCAATTTGGACCAATCTAAAATGTGTCATATGCTAATGGGAAGATTGATTACTCTCTCAGTATGGAAAGCTTACACCATACCTTGAAGCTATGCAAGTAAAATATGCTTAGTCATAACTTATAAAGTCAGGGGCCCCTACTCCCCATTCAATCAATCAAACAATCAGCCTACTAAAGTACATTTTAAGGCCCGCATATAATGTTTCTTTCAATAGATTACAATTAGTAATCGTGAAGTTGTGTAGCTATGAAATACATATTTCCATTTGCTTCCTACGTATTTCTATTAGGCTGGCAAATTGATAATTTAAGAACATCTTTCAAGCATTAGATCTAAAATATCAATGTAGTATTCTAAATATTGCCTGGACAAGAAAAATTTAGACTGGTCTTACCTGAAAGAGAGGCAAATAACATTTCAAAGTGGTATGAATTGGATAAAAAGTATGTAATGGGACTAAAAAGACTTGTAGAAGGTGAAATTATTTATTACAAGCAATTTCCTAAAGTGTGCAAACAATTTTTCTCAAAAAGGTTTCGCATTTCAAGACGACAAAATCTTAGACTGGTCAAAATTGAAAGGAACAGCAGTCTACAATTTCAAGTTTATGAAATTTAGTTATTTTTGTCTTTCAAGAAAGAAAACACTGTGGGACAAAAAGAAATTGCTTATTACAGGCAAAGCTGCTTGCTTGAGGGTTACAAAAAACGTGGATTTGTAGGAGTATGCAACAAAATCAAATAAGATTACTTATAAAATAGCTTTTGAAAAGCATGCTAACCAAGCTGAAGGAAGTCTAGTAAACAATCAACCAACAAACTTGAAATTACAGGTTTATTCGAAATTCATTTTATATATTTCTTACTTGCATTCCACACACTCAACAACTGCATGTATTGTTTTAACCTATTACCATACAATCACTCGTTTTCATGTGCTAAATAAATATATATTTATAGAAAAAATTGCGAGAAGAGGAAAAATGGCTTGTGACAAGCCATTTTTCCTTTATTCACTCTATTTTCTACTAAATGTTGTATTCATTTTTTATCTAAAAGCAATTTGAAATATTCTGCAACTTCTTTTAATTTGGACCTCTCAAGATTTTGTTGTCTAGTAATGCTTGTTCTAAAGATTTAGACAAACAAGACAAAGAAAAGCTAGATATGGGCACTCCTTATTTCATCCTTTCAAAAATACTAGTAGTACTAGATTGGACTTAAGCGATTCCAAAACAGTGAAATTTTAGACTGGTCCAAATTGAAAGAAGCTGCAGATGACAATTTCAAGTTGATAGAATTTTAAACTTTTTCATCATTTTGGGTAGAAAACATTGTGGATAATGAAGAAATTGCTTGATACAAGCAATTTCTTCATTTTCCACAATGTTTTCATAAGCTGTTTTCTTGAGGGGCGTAAAAAGGAGGGATTGAGTTGTAATGGGTTAAGCAATTCCAACACAATCCCACCTTTTTACACCCAAAAAGAAAATAGTTCAGGAATATAATGTGGAAATGCTGAAATTGCTTGCTACAAGCAATTTCTGTATTTTCAAAATTGTTTTCTTGTCAGAATGACAGAAATGTTTGACTGTCAGCTTAAAATTGTCATTAACAATTTAGAAGATTTGAACGGCCTAATTTTTGTTGTGAGGCAACGGGTCAAAAAACATTTATAGACCAAGGGCCAAGTAATTCAACTGATCTGAAAGTCCTGAGTATTTTATGTCCTATCTGAGTAAAGAGTCGTAAAGCAAATAAATCACAAACATGCAACAAAAATACATATTCCCCTCAACCTCACTTACATACCAAACTATTGAACCTGTGTATGACATTTCATTTGTACCAATTAACCCATTCCTACTCGAGAACTTTTTAGACTAGTCCAAATTGAAAGAAGTACAGACTACAATTTTAAGTTGCTGAAATATCAAAAAATCTTTGCTGCTTGAAGAAAATGAAGAAATTGCTTTTAACAAGAAATTTCTTCATTTTTTCCAAAATAATTTCTAAAGATTTTTCTTGAAATGTGTGAAAAAAGTGGGATTGTGTGGGAATAAATCTAACAAATTATCAGCCTGTCTGATTCTATCCATACAGTCTGATCAGAGTCTTAACTATGCACTCTGTAGCAATCTAATGACTCAAAGCAGTAAAGCTTATTTAGACAATAAGATGAACCTTAGTGGGTTTAGAGTCTCATCCAAATGACTCGGATAGAGGTTGATTGAAACAGGGATCCCCCCCCCAACACTTGTATCCACCAGTAGACCATATCTGTTTCTTATGCACATCCATATTGTTTGAAATGTCACACACAGGAATAGAATTATCACAGTCATCATATTCGGATGTAGTAAAACAAGTAATAAAGTTCATTCAAAAGTATATATCTCAAAATTCTGTTATCTTTTACAATAAATGTAAGTTTGAATCATTCAGCCATAAAGTTATTTACAACATTGTAACAAAATGGCAAATGAAGAAGACAAGTTATGTTCCTGATCCTAAGAGAAAAGTGCAAAACTGGACCAAAATGACTACAAAAATACCATTTCATTTTATTTTTCAATCAACAATTTCTCATAAATTGTTTCAATCTACAATTTTTCAAAACATGAGAATTATGTCCAGGTGGTTAATAGAACAAAACTTGGTCTTTTTAACAATATAGCAAAGGGATGATGTCAGAATTTTGATTTTTCACATCTTTGTTACTTTATATTTCAGTAAATCTGAAATGATTTAAGTTATGTAGACATGCAAAATAGGAATTAAAAAGTGCAAACAAGAAATTTCAAGACCTATTCACATCAATGAACATTAATCATACAATAAATCTACACAATTCAAATGAAAAGAAACAATTATATCTGTTAAATAATCATAACCACATATACACATACTTATCACAAGAATTTGAGCCACTTTCAATCAAAAACAAATAAATACAAATTTGCTGATCACAAATATGCAAGTTCTGTGATGTTCATTTATTTATGTCCTTCCTGGGTATTACCAGTGCCAGGCTGGGGTTCTGAAGGTCTATTCTATGAAATACACACATGACCATTGTTGAGGTTGGGACTCAAACTCTAAACCCCCTACTTCTCTCACTTTGTACAGAAAAGATGCATTTAATCTGATTTTCAGAGAATATCAATAGCTATGTGCAAGACTGCACCAAGTATCGATGAAATGCATAGACAATTAGAACAGTCTTGCAGCAAACCCTCAATAGTGAAACATTAATCTCATATTTGACAATCAATGAATAATTTTTTTGTCATTTCTCATAAATCAAAGCTCCAGATAAGGGGGGGGTCTACATACTGATTCTGTTATTTCACTTCAGAAATCCTGTGCTGTGGGCACTCAATCTAAACATCTCATAAAAACTTGATGAGATCATTCTACCGATTATCCACAACATAGTATTTGAGGGACAAATAATCGGAAATTTATATTTAGAAAATACCCCCCCCCCCCCCAAATCAAAGAGATCTGTTTACAGAGTCTCAAATCAACAAATTTGGCAATCAAACAGTTCCTTTTCCAAAGCCACTAATATTGTTTCTCATATAATTCAATTCCTAGTACTCAATCCTAAATTTATCCTATTTCCAGACCACAAAATCTTAGACTGGTCCAAATTGAAAGTAGTTACAGATAACATCTTTCAGTTATTGCCATCCAAAAGTCTTTATTTTCAGGGTAGAAAGCATAGTGGACATTTTTCACAATGTTTTTCTAAGCATTTTTTTTCATAAGGGTTAAAAGTTATAGTGCTGGTATGTGATACCTCACTTTATGAATAGCTCATTTTTTTTTAGATTTTACATAAACTGTTTCAAAATGATATTCTAATCATATGAAGTATGCTATTCAACTTCAATGGATGTCTAGTTACATAATTTTGAGCTTGCAATATATCCAGACATCCCCTGCCCTCCATTAGAAATTTTGAAACTGACCTTTTGACAGGATTCCTAAGGTGATGTGGTGAAGTTTCATAGAATTTTGAATCTAAGGCAGAATACAATGACATGAATTTGTCATAGCCAAGCCAAAAAAGGAAATGCTTGGGAAGCTAAAATAATACAATGTCAGGCAGATTTAAAATCAGTTTTTTGGGGAGGAGAGGATAGCTTATAATCAGTTGGACAAACTTAATCTCTTCAATTAATAAAATGAATAAGTAATCTGTTAAAGCCTCATGGAAAACTTCTCTTGATTTATGAGAGCTGAATAAAATATATTTAAAGGTGCCAAAAAACAAAATATGCAAATTGGAGAAATCTCATTACAAATAACAAAAGTTGTTAGAACTAAGCTCCTGTCATTTTGATTTGTAGTCAAAATTTTGTAAATTATCAATTCTACAGGATTCTGTCTGATTGCCAAAGAAGAATTCCTATCTGTGGATACGTTTTACACGAGGAACTTTTTCAGAATATTGTCGATGAACCACTGTTCTGTAAACTGTAGATGGTCGGTGTCAGAAGTCAGGAAGTGAAGACGGCCAGTGTCGTTCATGGATTTTAAACCAAGGAGATCCTGTGTGAAAGAAAAAAAACATTTACTCCATCTAATTTAGACTGGTCTGATTTGAAATCTTGCAGATGCTAATTTAACCCATTACCAATGACAAAGTTTTAGACAGGCCCAAATTGAAAGAAGTTGCAGATGACAAGTTAACGTTTATTATATGTTTTTTTCTGGGTAGAAAACATTGTGGAAAATGAAGAAATTGCTTGTAATAAGCAATTTCTTCATTTTTCACAATTTTTTCAAAAGCTTTATTTCTTTGGGGCATCTAAAAGCGTCATTGAGTGGGAATGGGTTAAAGTGGGTGTTTGTTCAACAAGGGTAACTAATAATATTATGGTGGGAAACTAATGATTTTATTTCTTTTCACATAATTTTTCCAAAGTATAATTTGTCTGTCATGAAAAAAAACAAGTAATTTGTTCTTTAACAGCAAAGTTTTCCTAAAGTTGAAAAATATTTCCTCCAAACTGGCAGTTTGACTGCCATATAACAATGTCAAGTTACAAAGTATATAGTCAGAACAATAACAAGAGGGCCAAGATGGCCCTAGATTGCTTACAGGAACTACATGTAGTTAACTTGCCAACTTAAATTCCGTAAGTGCCATATTGGACACCAAGCTGAAGTTTCAGGTTGATGTTATCAGTGTTTGCTGAGAAAAAGCCACAAAATACACTATTATACCGGGCAATGTCGAAAATAAACTTAGTTGTAAAACAGGAAGTATATGTCCTGGGTTTCTTAATTTGGTAAGAGCCATGTGGGATATCTGGCTTAACCTTCATATCAAGTTTCAAGCTAATGCTATGAATGGTACAACAGGAAATAGATAGCTTCAAGGACTGAATTTAGTAAGTGCCACATAGGTTCCCTAGATTAACCTCAAAATCAAGTTTCAAGTTGATGCTATCAAAAGTTGGTGAGAAAAATGCGACTTGAAATACCATAATACCGGGCAACGTCAGAAAATAAAGTAAGTTGGAAGTATGACAATTGCTGACCTAAATATGGTAAGTGCCATGTAGGATCTCTAGCTGAACCATCAAATAAAGTGTCTTGCTTGGCAAAATGGGATGAAAGATATTGGTTACTTACAGACAGACATAAAGACAGCAAGTCAGACAGAGGTAAACCAGTATCCCTCCTCTTCTTCGAAGCAGTGGGATAACTAACATCCTTTGATATTTCGGTCAAACTACCATGTCAGAGGTCAATGGGTATGGGTAGAAATCTGTCAACAAACCTTCTGATACAGGGGACTCTCAAACATGGTATAGAGTTTCTTATCCTGTCCTGGACTGTAGTATCCAAACCACTGAAATTAACATGAACAATTTGTGTAATCTGTTACAAGACAACACACTTTAAGTTGTAGTCTGCAAGTCTTTCAGTTTGGACCATCTACAATTTTGCCGTCTAGTAATGGGTTAAATGTCAATTTTAAATGACAAGATAATATAACTCTTTCCAACAATTTCCTGCTCTTTTTCATGCCCCAAACAAAAATCTTTGGAAAACATCAAGGAAATAAAGACAAGGGGCCTATGGGGCCTTATCAGTCACCTGAGTCCAGA
The DNA here is from genome assembly GCA_946902895.1 of Fragum fragum. Taxonomy (NCBI): domain Eukaryota; kingdom Metazoa; phylum Mollusca; class Bivalvia; order Cardiida; family Cardiidae; genus Fragum; species Fragum fragum. Next base: position 20,891,780 of record OX336367.1, read on the forward strand.
GACCACATCAACAGATAAGAGTCCACCAAATGGTGCTACATACCAAATATCAAAGATCTAGGGCTTTTTGTTTGGGAGAAGAAGATTTTTTAAAAGTTTTCACTATTCAAGCCTATGTTAAACTTGTGACATCTGGGAATGGGCTAATTTTACCATGGGGCCATAATTCATACAATCTTGATAGAGGTCAACCAGATGATGCTGAATACTAAATATTCAAGCTCTAGGCCCTGTTCTTTGGGGGAAGTGGATTTTTAAAATTTATCTATATAAGCCCTGTGTAAAACTTGTGACATCCGGGGATGGGCTAATTATAACCCTTGGGCCATAATTTATACAATCTTGATAGAGGTCCACCAGATGATTCTACATACCGATTATCAAAGCTCTAGGCCTGTCAGTTTGAGAGAAGATTTTAAATTTTTACCATATGAGCCTATGTTAAACCTGTGGCATCCAGGAACGGGCTAATTCTGACCCTGGGGCATTAATTCATACAATCTTGATAGAGATCCACCAGATAATGCTACATACCAAATATCAAAGGTCTAGGCCCTGTTGTTTGGGAGAAAAAGATTTTTTAAATGTTTACTATATAAGCCTATTTTAACTAGTGATGTCTCCAGCCCTGTTATTTGGGAGAAGAACATTTTTTAAACATTCACCTTATAAGTCTATTTTAGACTAGTGACGTATTGGAACGGGCTAATTCTGACCCTTGAGCCATAATTTATACAAACTTGATAATGGTCCACCAGATGATAATATGCACCTAATATCAAAGCTCTAGGCCCTCCCATTCGGTAGGAGAATTTTTTTAAAATGTTCACTTTATGAGACATATCAAAAAATTGTGAGGTCTGGGGATAGGCTAATTCATACCCTGGGGCCATAATTAATACGATCTTGATAGAGGTCCACAAGATGATGCTACATACCAAATATCAAAGCTCTAGGTCCTTCTGTTTCGGAGAAGAAGATTTTTAAAGTTTTCACTATATATAAGCCTATGTTAAACTTGTGACGTCCGGGAACAGGCTATTCTGACCCTAGGGCCATAATTCATACCATCTTGATTGAGGTCCACCAGATGATGCTAAAAATCAAAGCTCTAGACCCTCCCATTATTGAGAAGAAAATTTTAGCTATATAATATAAGCCTATGTTAAACTAGTGATGTCTGGGAACCGGCTAATTTTGACCATGGGGTCATAACTTAAACAGTATTGATAGAGGTCCACTAGATGATGCCACATGTCAAATATCAGAGCTGTAAGTCTTTTGGTTAAGTAGAAAAAGATTTTCAAAGTTGTACCTATGTAAGCTTATGCACTCCCGAATCCACCTTTCTCCCCCCCCCCCAGCACGGCCACTTCTCAACAGATTTTTTTTTCTTGTACAAACTTAATAGTCATTACACTAAAGACTATACCAAATGTGAATCTAATCTGACAGCCGGTTCATGACAAGAAGACTTATAAAGTTATACCCTTTTTGGCTCCTTATGGGGCCCGAAGGGGAGATAACTCCGTGACGTGTACAAATCTGAAGCGTCTTCTCATGCTTCCTACCAAGTTTATTTGAAATCTTTCCAAATATTCTTAAGATGAAGTTGAAAATGTAAAAAGTAAACGCATGATGCACAACAACGGACAAAACACGATCGCAATAGGTCACCATGACCTTCGGCCAGGTGACCAAAAAAATTGAAACATGCCATGTTCTCATTATCTACAATGTTTTACTACCACTAAAGACAAAGATAGTAAAACTCTCATCACAAACGAAAATACAAATACAAAATTATTTTGTCCATGTGCCATACTTTAACACTTTTCTTTTTTTCAAATTTTAGACTAGTCCAAATTGAAAGAGGTTGCAGGCAACAATGGAAATTGGATGCAATCTGAAATGAAATGATCATCGTAGAAACTATTGTGGGAAAAGAAAAAGTTCCTTGTCACAAGGAACGTGGAGCATTTTTGTCAGCCCTATTAGCTCAGTTGGTAGAGCACTTGACTTTCAAACTTTTAGATAACAGGCTCGAGCCCAGGCCTGATTGAACTAATTGTCCCTCTGTGACAGTGCTTTACACCGAGCATAAAGAAGAACTAGGGAGAGCTGTCAGTTGTTTTGTTCTTTATCCTTGCACTTTCCCTGAAACAACTAAGAAACTTCTAGAGAAGTCACTAATATGGGCAAATGCAACCAATAACAAAGATAGAGAAAAACTTTTCTAACAGTTTACCTCACTTTCCTTTGGAACCACCATGGTATCCTGACCAAACTTAACCAGAACAAGGTTCTTCAGTTTCATCAGATTATCTTTGTAGGACTGGACAAATTTCTGAAAAAAATAGAACTATTGCTTAAATACTTTCAATTGGATAATTGAGATTTTTTAGTGGATAATCTGTTGGTGATTCCACCAACAGCCAGTAATATTTTATTAACTCACAGTTTTGTTATATTAAATCCTTCTCATGTGTTCCAGCCTCTAAAGAAAAAAAGCTATGCAAAACATTGTGGAAAATAAAAAAAAATTAGTAACAAGCAATTTCTTCATTATCCATAATGTTTACTACCCTAATAGACTAAAGTTTTTAAAAATTTATCAACTAAAAACGTCATCTGCAATTTCTAACTTCTTTCAATTTGACCAGTCTTAAAAAAATTGTGTTTGAATGGGTTATGCTTTGCTTTCATTAATTTGACTAGAGACACTGAAAGTGTAAGCCTTTTGCCATGTAATTCATGTTCATGACACATCCCCCGAAAAAATTATACTTCATCTCTTTTGAATTAAAGAAATAAAATAATCATCTATTTTTTGTCTTAGATTAATAAACCATTCATTTTGTGAACAACAAATGCTATATTTTCACTCAATCAAAGATGAATTGATTTTACACTAATAAAAATGTTATCTGATATTTCAAATACTCTGAAATACTTGATTAAACTACAATTGAGCCATTAACAGATGGCATAACTTTAGACTGGTCCAAATAATTCAAAACTTATGAAATTTTGGATTTTCTTTACTTTTCGGGTGTAGAATGAAGAAATTGCTTGTTACAAAGATTTCTTCATTTTTCACAAAGATTTCCTTAATGTTCTTCTTGAGGGGCGTCAAAATGCATCACTGGGAATGGGTTAAGATTAAATATCATGCATATAGAGTATAATAGGCACATACTTGGATGCGTCTTTGACCCATTACCACACTACAAAATTTCAGACTGGTCCAAATCAAAGGAGGTTGCAGAGGACAATTTAAAGTTTTTTAACTTTCTATGTATAAACCATTGTGGAAAATAAATAAATTGGTTGTAACAAGCAATTTTTTCATTTTCCACAATAATTTCTGGAGCATTTTCCTTCAGGGGTGTGAAAAAGCCGGGTTGTGTGGGAATGGATTATTTGTAAAGACACATGAAAATAAATGAAATGTTTCATAGTGGTATGTATTAAAAACCATGTTGGCCAAATTGCTACAGAAATAGGGAACCCTATATTGTAGGTTTACAATCAACAGATAGCTGGCCCTGCTGACTGAGTTCCAACAGGAATATGCACTTCCATATTAACCCTTTCTTATTTTGAAAAATTTAGACCTGTCCATATTTAAAGGTTTTGAAGATGAGAATTGAAAGTGGATTTAATTTGAACAAGATGTGTTTGTGAAACACTATTTCCCCGAAACAGGAATTCTTTAGAAACGGGTGATTTTTATTGTTTTTTTCTTTGTTTTAGGGAAAAGGGTTTTGACCTTGACCTTGATGAAATGACCTTCCCTAGTTGCGCCTTGTTGAAACCTTTCTACAAACCAATATTTATTAGCATTGTAACTTAATCAGGGTTTAAGTTATAGGAAAATGTTTAGTTGGCAGGTTAGGTTTTGCAGACAGACAGAGGGACAGACAGACAGACGGACACCGGTAAAACAATATGCCCCCGCATCAATAGATCAAGGGCATAAAAATAACCAATCAGTAGGGTAGAAAATATTGTGGAAAAAGAAGCAATTGCTTCTCACAAACACTTTCTTCCTTTTCTGCAATGTTGTCTCAATTATAAATTTATAGGGATTGAAGGGCAAAGGGTTAAACAGTGTTATTTTGCAAAATTTATGTCCAATAACCTGTAACAAGAAAGTAAAGTGGTTGATTGGCAACCAAAACGTCATAACTACAGATAGACAATAAGCTGTAGTTACATCATTTCAGTTGCCAAACCAACAAAAATGCTTTACTTAAATGTTAGACAATTTTGGTGTTCAAAGTTTCTTTCTGGTTTGATTGATTGATTCATTCATTGATAGACAGCTGTGAACTGTTGTCTCATCCAGATGATTACTTTGAGTAACTACAACACCGGTTTATAAGAGAAGTAAAACATGTAGCTTATCATCTTGTATCCGAAGCTTTGGCCCTCCTGAATGTAATTTCTGAGTTAATAATGCATGTAGATAGGAAGCTGTATTTAATCTTAAAACAAGGTGGCAAATTGTCACAAAATACGCCCGTAACACTACTGGTTGTTGACTGGGGAAGGGGATTAAAATTTAAGTCTAATTTCAAGAAAGAGTAACAATTCACAATGATAAATTTTGGTTCTGGTGTTTTTCTTGTTATCATGAGGTATTGAAAATCATAGGCTGTTACATTATAAGAGATTTGAAACAAAATCAAAGTGTGAAAAACAACAAAGGGGAATAGCTCAAAAAATAAACCAGGTAGAGAGTTATGGTTCTTGAGACCTGCACTTCCCCTTGGTGATATCTCCAACTAATGAACTTTCATGGTCATAGCTAATAGCTGTTACACTTTCGGACATATAATCCAGACAAAATCCAAGTATGAACAAAGTCTGAGCAACTACAAATGGCAATAACTCTCAAAATATGATAGGAAGAGTTATAGTTAGAGATCTGCTCCGGACAATATCCAAGTATGTAAAAAAAATCATAGGGAAATAACTAAAAAAAAATAAGCTGGGTAGAGTTATGTGTCTTGTGCACTGCACTTCCCCTTGATGAGATCTATCTATTCATGAAGTTTCATGATCATAGCTTATATACTCTAGAGATATGCTCCGGACAAGATCAAAGTATCAAAAACAACGAAGAGCAATAACTCAAAAAATAAGCCAGGTAGAGTTATGGTTCTTGAGCACTGCACTTCCCCTTGATGAGATCTATCTACCCAAGAAGATTCATGATCATAGCTTGAATACCTTAAGATACATGCTCCCGACAAGATCCAAGTATGAAAAAACAAAAAAGGGCAATAACTCAAAAAATAAGCTAGGTAGAAAGAGGTTTCTTGTGCACTGCACTTCCCCTTGATGAGATCTATCTACCCATGAAATTTCAAGATCATAGCCTTTTTACTTTTAGAGATATACTATGGACAAGATCCAGTGCACGCTGCCCACCCACTGGACAGGTGATCCCACAATATGTCCCGTCTTCGATGGGCTTATAAAAAGAGTAAAATACATGCAGCCCTTTTAGCCCTAAGACCAACCCCTATGAAGTAACCACTTTTATGAAGTAACCATAGCTTTAATTCCAGCCAAAACCATAGGCAACTAAGGTAATGTAACAAGCAATTTCTTCATCTACCCAGAAAGTTGAAATATCTTAAATTTCATAAAATTCAATTTGCTGTCTGCAATCTTTTTGATTGGATCCTCTAAAAGAATTCTTCTGGTAATGGGTTAATGTCTTATAATGACTTAAAATGTAGATAAGCCTACCTGTTCCTGATTGATTTCAGCCAAGAAAACACTTTTGGATTTGTATTCATCCTCGTTTAGTGGATCATGCCAGTACTCTGCCTGGACTAACCTAAAAAGGCAAGAAAATAAGCAATGAGTTTTCTGAGAATACTTGGCGCAGGACATAAAGATAGTTTAATCAAAAAAGTATGAAGAAGTCACTGTTTTGTCCATAAATAGACAAACATATTTTAAGCTAGGCCTAATTTTAAAAAAATGCAGATGAAAAACTAAGTTCTGTCATATTAATGCATCAGATAGAGTGGAACCATTGTGGTTAAAGAAGAAAATTTTGGCCAATGTAGGACATCAGAGTTCATTTCCAGTCTAGGTGAATGATTTAATTGGTCTATTGATTCTTTGATTAATAGCAGTGATTGTTCAATTATATACCTAGCTCGAAACACGAGGGCCAGTGGCCCTTGCGCTCACCTGAGATAAGGCTCTTTTTTTCTTAAAGGCCTAATACAAACATGATTGGGAGAAGACCTCCTTTAAAGGTAGGTATCAATGTTTTTTTCATGTCACAGATTTCAATTATTTTTGTTTCCTCTCATATACTATTTGAATACAAAATGCCGAAAAGAAGTTTTGCTAAAATCTGAGGTCGCTTATCAGAAAAAAGCAGGGTATTTCCTTAATAGCCTAGGTAGGCTATTAACCTATTTTTAGATTAATCCGATACAGTTGCGAAGATTATATGATCATTCACGTGGTGCGAATAACCGTTGGAACTTTGAATTTAGTTAAAATTACATCACACATACGTAATCGTTACGTCATCAGGAGCTATGTTCGCTAGCCGGTCTTTAATTCTGTAAAGATAAGTCCAAAACTGTCGTAAGTGTTATTACGAATATTTACTCTTACGGTAGTTTTGCGCTTACCCCTTTAATGTGACCTGAATTAGGACGTTGGCTGTTTCGCTAGTAAATTTGTTACCTTCAGTTGACTTTGGGTCATATGCCAATGAGGTCATTCAATGTCGTCAGCCGAATTCCGTGAACGGTGATATCTTAAAACCTTTCCGATATAACCACAAAAGGCCACTTTGGGCCCATTAGATTACAACCAAGACAATACCTGACTCAACTTGATGTATGAAATGTTCGTTTGAGTGTATTTTTCGGCACTTGATAAATTTTTCTTATCCAGGTTTCAGAAACATGATACCTCCCTTTAACATTTAACTAGTATCAGCTTATGTTACAATAGCAACCAATACTTTCAACAGATTTCAAATATTTCAGTCCATTTAAAGGGGGCAAACTAACATATTTCTGCCCAATTTGGTTTAAACTGGCCAAATAGTTTTGAAAGGGCTGCCTTCTTTATTTCTTTTTAAGCTTATTACCCTGTGGCTCTAAAATTTTATCAATTTTAAAAGAGGTCAATGTACTGATGCTTCATGCAAAATTGAAGATTCTTCAAATTCTGGGTCAGGAGGAGATTTTTTTTCCCAATTTTTATTTTTCAGTTTTACTCTTGTCATGGCAACCAGAGTTTTCAACTGATTAAATTCTATGGTTGAAATCAGCCCAGTGGTTGGTGAGGAGATGTCCTTTTGAAATTCTTCTTTATTTCTATATAAGCCCCACCCACCCTGGGGCTCTGCCCCTGGGGGGCACCGAGGTTGGTGATTTGAGCAATTCTGAAAGAGTTCAATGTACTGATGCTTCATGCCAAATACCAGTGGTTTCGGAGGAGATGTCGTTTTAAAATTCCTCTTTATTTCTTTATAAGCCCCATCCCCCCTTGGGCTCAGCCCCTGGGGACTCGAGGGTAATGATTTTAGCAATTCTGAAAGAAGTCTTTGTACTGATGCTTCATGCCAAAAATCAAGGTTCTACGCCTTCTGGGTCAGGAGGAGATAATTCTTAAAGTTTTAATTAAAATTTCAGTTTTGTTGCCATGGCAACCAGAGTTTTTACCCGATTTCAATTCTTTTAGTAATTTTAAAAAAGCACCACCCAAGGAACATTCCTGCCAAATTTAGTTGAAATCTGCCCAGCGGTTTGGGAATAGATGTCGTTTTAAAAATCCTTCTTTATTTCTTTATAAGCCCCACCCCGGTGACCCGAGTGATGATTTTAGCAATTCTGAAAGAGATCTTTGTACTGATGTTTATGCCAAATATCAAGGCTCTATGCCTTCTGGGTCAGGAGGAAATCATTTTTAAAGTTTCATTAAAATTTCAGTTTTGTTACCATGGCAACCAGAGTTTTTACTGGATATCAATTCTTTTAGCAATTTTTAAAGGGCACCACCACAGGAACAATTCTGCCAAATTTGGTTGAAATCTGCCCAGTGGTTTGGGAGGAGATGTCATTTTAAGATTGTTGACACATGATGGACGACGGACAGAGGATGATCAAAATACCTCACCATGAGCACTTTATGCTCAGGTGAGCTAAAAAGGCTGAAACTAAAATTCACACCAGTTTGTTTTGTCACAAGTGTATACATGCACAATACAATAATATGCTTCTTAAAATTCAACACATGAGCTGACACAAAGCCATAATCTCTTCTTGGCTAAAGACATGGTCCATATCATAGGAACTGAGAAATGATGCCCATATTTTGAAATCTCTTATTCTAATTATCACAATCAATTTTGTAAAAGTTGTAAAAAAGTCTGGTATTAGGGGGCAATCTAAAAAAATGAATTCATGTACTTACCTGCTCTGAATTTCACTGAAATGAAAGAAAATTGCATGAGTTTAATTCATGAAATTTAATACAACCTTCGAGCCGTTGTAGTAACTGATACATTGCTAATAATTTACATGTATTACCAAGATACAAGTGTTTTTGTGTTTTTTTTCATTTTATTGCTATCTTAAGTTTGCTATCTCCACAATAGATTGAATGGGGTTTAATGCCCTTTATTAAACATTATCATAAATTTCCAATATACATGTATAATGAATTATATTTGGGATCCATTTGGGATTCCAAGATTTGTCCTGATATTTTGAATTTTAGAAAAAAATTCTCTCTGATTCACAAAAAAATATAAAAATAGCCATTATCTTAAAAACTGACAAAATTTAGATATTTTTGTACATTAACATATTACCAGTTGACAAAATTACAAACTGGTCCAACTTTTAAAAAGTTGCAGATGAAATCTAAGTTGATAATGATAAGCATTTTCTTCATTTATCACAATGTTTTACAAAACTTTTTTGCCTTGAGAGGCATGGCAATAATCAGACAAATGTAAATGCAAATCAAAAAAATAATCTGATTTCATTAAGCACCGTCATATAGGCAGACTTTCCTAGATAATGGATCATTTGTATAAAATTTGATTTCAGTTTTGTCTATCAAAAATATGGTTTCTCAAAAAATAGTTCCATAGAAATTGTATAAAAATTTGTGAAAAATATTTTCTTTCTGTCAATGTAATTACAGTAAGGACCCTCCTTACGACCACCCTGGAAATACAGGCACCCCCTTTTACGACCAAATTTTTACAGAACGGAAATTTTCGTTCTTTATTTTAATGGTCACGAACCCCTCTAAAATGGGCACCCCACTTTTCCGAATACGACCACTAATTTCAGTACTACTATAGCTGATGCACTATTTTGAACCCCACTAAAACAACCAGTAACTTCACATGTTGAGACCGACCACCCGAATTTCACACTTGATTAGATCAACACTAATTGGGTATGAATGCATTGTCAGTACAATATCAGATTTTTGATTATGTGATGTCGAACTCTTATTATAATCGGCTTTATTTCTATCATAAAGATTCAAGTGGACAATCACTTTTAGAAATTATACCTTGTATTATTTTTAATTGTTATTTGAATATGTCTAGGGCGTTGACTCGAGTAATAAAGTCGAAAATGAAAAAGTATCTGATAGGTTACGATTAGTTTGTTTACCGCGTTCCAAACAGATAAATAGCAAATAAATTATGATTTCAACTTAATTGATGTTTGGTATTGCATTATAGAAGATATGATATAAACAGTTGGACACTTTGAACCTGTACTTATAAATAAATAATCTGAGGTCGGACTTCTGAATCAGATTAAAATGGAGACGAGAGAATGTAAAACTTATCAAAGATTGTAAATTTGAAATGACATAAGATTCGCTGTAATACATGTTTTTATAGGGTTTTCTTTTTATGTATAGTATTAATATATTCAAATAATGAAGATAAAATAATCATGAATTACTTGACAACAAACGACCAAACCTCAGTATAACGACCACTCCGCTATTACGACCACTTTCAGATATAACTGCAAGTGGTCGTATTAGAGGGGTTTTACTGTAGATGATAAGAAATAAAGAGAATATTTTTTGTTTTCATTGAGGTATGAAATGAAAAAACTAAAAAACTAATCACACTTATGTATTAATCTGCTTCACATATTGAGACAGAGTAATTAGTTTTTTACATTTCATACCTCCATTAAACAAAAAATAATCTCTTCATCTCTTAAATATAGCCAAGAAATCCATTGCTTAAGATTTCAACTTTGTTTCTGATTTCTCTTGCAATTTTTTTTTAGGAATTACACCAATATCTACCAAAGTGTTAACCCTCCCCATACTAAAAAAAAAAAAAGGTTGTAAGACTGAAAGCCCTTTTGGATGGCTTGTATTTCTTTTGAAAATTATTTTCACAAACAAATACTACATTTACTTAACCCATTCCCGCAAAACGACGCTTTTAGACGCCCCTTAAAAAAAACCCTTGGGAAACAATTGTTGAAATGGAGAAAATGCTTGTATCAAGCAATTTCATCATTATCCACAATGTTTTCTACCCAGAAAGTTGAAAAAATCTAAAATTCCATCAACTTGAAATTGTCGTCTGCAACTTCTTTCAATTTGGACCAGTCTAAAGTGTTGTTATTTGGTAATTGGTAATTGGTTAAAAGGTACAAGCAGGTGGTGTAGAAAGAGATCAGACTGCACTTATGTGCAAGCTGGTCCTCGTCTATGCCTCCTGCCAAAACAGGAATATTCTGGGTTCAGCTCGACAAGGGTTAAATTTGATTAATTGATTGATTGATTCTTGGGATTTAACGCCACTTTTAACAGTATTTCAATCATATCCCAGAACAATGGATTCCTGGTATTTTTCACACCAGCACTACCACTACAGCCTTTCCTAGCCTCCAGCTGCTATCCCACTTAGGTTTACAATTATCCATCAATGGTGAGAGACAAATGTTGGAAAGGATATGTCCTGCCGCCGGGGATCAAACCCATGATATCCAATAATGCAAGGATTAAGAAGAAACTTTTTTTTTACCTGATATATGCGCCCAAGTTTAACATCTTTCTGATATAGTCACAAATGGTGGATGTGCCAGGACAGTGAGGTAAACCAAATACACCTGTGTAGAGGAAATAGGATATATACTGGGTTTGTTTTGGAGTAATATCGAATTGTGGTGCAAGAGGGTTGAGTTCTAAATGGTGCATGACTTCAGCATTATGGATATTAACCCATTCCCACAAGATAAAATTTTTAGATCAGTCTAAATTCAAAGAAGTTGCAGACGACAATCTTAAGTTGATGAAATCTTTAAAATCTTTGTCTTTTGGAGTAGAAAGCATTGTGGATAACGGAGAAATTGCAAGCAATTTCTGCATTTTCTACAATGTTTTCCAAGGTCTTCATATTGAGGGGCTTTTAAAAGTGTCAATGTGTGGAAATGGGTTAATAGATGACATCTTAGCATTAAATTATGTATTGAAAATGATCATCAACTAGCAAGGACAATATTACATTTGATTTGAAGCAAAATCCAAAAATATTTATATTCATATTTATATATATTTTTTTAAATTGGTTAATTTAAATATTGCTAACATTTAGCCGATAACCAGAGGACAAAAGTTTGGCATTCCAAATTCAAAGTTTCAAATGACATTTTTAGATTTTGAATGAGACTTTTTACTTGCTGTTTTGTAGAGAAAATCTATCAAACTAAACCATCTTTTTAACAAAATTTCTATAATTTAAGCTGGGAAATACATTTTTTCTAATAAATGGGAGTGCTTGTAAAAAAAGACGTTTACTTCCTTCAATCATCATGTATTGGCAATAGTTTAGCAGACAAACTACCGGTATGTTCTGCTTATCATACTTGAATACCAGAAATACACTAGGTAAATAATAATCAAGGGCCACCTGTCTTTCTATAAAGTTCTCAATAACCCCTGGATAATAAAGCAAAGGCCTATGTTAGGTATTTCGAAAATTGCCAGGTATGTAAGTAAGTGCAGAAAAAAATTGGTTTCTCTCAAAAGGATTTGGCCAAGAAAGAAAGGATACACTAACACTAGACCTCCTTTTATATGTATATATGTATGAATATGTGTACTTTAAAAATTCTTGTGATCATCATAAATAATTTTTTTCATCACTTGGTTCTGAAATGTTTTCCCTTGTAACGGTTCATCTGAAAACTGACAAACAAAATTTTAGTTTTTCTTTTCACAAATGTCAGTTTAGTAAATTTTATCCTCCATCAATTTTATTTTAGAACTTAGGAAGTTAGGAGGGCTACAAAAGAAATGTCTACAGAACTTTTTAACGAAACATTTCTTGATTAAATGCAAATGTCATTTAGGCTGCATCTTCAACAATTGTTCCACATTATCTTCAACAGCACAAAAAAATTTGTTTGATGATGAAATGCTTGTTACAAATGAATTCTTCCTTTTCAACTATAATTTCTATAGCGTTTTTTTCTTTGGAGGTATAAAAAGTCGGATTGTAAGAATTCACAGTCAACAATTTCAAAGTGGTGAAATCTGAATAAATGTTTCATTTAGGGTAGAAAGCATTGTGGACAATGAAGAAGTTGCTTGTTACAAGCAATTTATTCATTGTCCACAATGTTTACCAACGCATATTTCTAGAGAGGTGTAAAAAGGCAGGAAGTGTGGGAAGGGCTTAAACCATTACCAGACGGCAAAAGTTTAGAGTGGTCGTAATTGAAAGGAGTTGCAGACGACAATTTAAAGTTAATTAAATTTTAGATTTTTTCAACTATCTTGGAAGAAAACGTTGTTGAAAATGAAGAAATTGCCTGTGGAAAAGGGTTAAACCATCGTCTTTTGAACAATGTTTGTCTCAGAAGGATGAGGGCACATTTCTTGGTAAAGGTTATACGTTTTGTTGAGTGTATATGGGTGTGATACTGTGCTGGTCACAAGAAACCCGAAGCTCACCTCTCATAGGCTCCAAAGTTCAAGAGCCTCCTAATATATTCACACATTGTGGTATTGATACCTGGGCATTGTGGAAACCCAAATACCCCTGTGGTTTGAGTAAAGAATGGAAAATTTTTGGTTTTAACCCATTCCCGCACAACAAAATTTTAGCTGGTTCAAATTGAAAGAAGTTGCAGATAACAATTTCAAGTTTTTCATTTTTTTCCCTATTTTTGGATTGAAAACATTGTGGATAATGAAGAAATTGCTTGATACAAGCAATTTCTTCATTCTCCACAATGTTTACCAAAACTCTTTTTTTGTGGGCCATAAGAAGGGGGGTTGTTTGGGAATGGGTTAATTGTATATTTGCACAGTATGACTATCTAAGCACCTTCAACAAATATTTTTTGTAATTAGATGAGGTTGAATAAGAAGAGGTACATTCATACTAAAATCTCAACTTAACAAAAAAACATAGATGTTTTGGTTTTTCATCTTAACTGCCTAAACATGACAGAGCCAATGAGTACCCACAACTCAGGGTTCTGCAAATGTTGTGGATATAGTTAAATGTGAAATACAAATTATCCCATTTATCTTTCATTTCTTGAAAAACAAAAACCACTCATTAAAGCACTTGAGCAGACTAAACATTCACACTAAAAATACAAAACTTATAACATAAGGATACAATTGGCTTTTTATAATGTATTTTTTCTCAATAAAATCATTAATTTGTTGATGCTTTGCCAACAATTTTTAAGTGTGTCTATAAATTACGACAGTTTTGTTAAGCCTGCTGACTTTCACTTCAAGAAATTTTGGTAGTTTGGAAAATGGAGCATATCTTCATAAATAACTTTTACTTGTTTCTCTTACCAATATTTTGGCGCACAATTGTCATAATTAATTTTTCTGACAAGGATTCTCTTTTTTATGTGAAAAATATATTAGAAGAAAATGATGGCTGAATTTCGAGTTAAAATTTCAATTAAGAGAGTTTCCTACCTTGATGCTGACCACCAACTGAAATAAGATTCAACATTGGTGGAGTTGGGCATCTCTGGGCAACAGCTCTCCTGGAATATGAAAAATGGAGCACTTATTAACCCTTGACATGCTGTATAAATTGCCTTGCTGAATTGCTGTTTAATCAAAGGGCTGAAGGCACTGATAAAACTTGTTGTTGAAAAATCAATATTTCTTTTAGATATCAATTTCATAAAAACTCTGGCAGGAATAGTACAAGCAGGAGGTGTAGACTAAGATCAGACTGCACTTATGTGCAGACTGATCTTGGTCTACACCTCCTGCCAAAACCAGAATATTCTGGGTTCAGCATGACAAGGGTTAACCTATTTCCATAGGACAAAATTTTAGACTTTTCCAATTTGAAAGAGGCTGCAGACCACATTTCAAAATGAGCTAAAATTGATTGGTAATTGCCAAATAGGGTAGAAAACATTGTGGAAAAAAAGGAGAAATTGCTTGTCACAAAGAATTTCTCCTTTTCTGACTTTGTTTTTTCCGAAGCTATTTTCTTCAGCATGTGAAATACATGTTGAGTTCTTCATTTCTTATTGCCAACATCTATATAAAGCTTCATCACATTACCGAAAAAAAAAAATTAAGACTGGTCCAATTTCAAAGATGTTGCAGATGCAATTTCAAGTTGATTCCATTTTAAAAATCTATTCCTTGGTAGTAAACAATGTGGAAAATGAAGAATTAATCTTTACAAGAAATTTCTTCATTATCCACATTGGTTTCCTGTACTTTTTTCTACAGGATTATAACAAGCAGGATTGTATGGGAATAGGTTAATATTTGATCTGACTTTCAAAAATCTTGAACACAGGGAAGGTAGTCTAAATTCAAAAGACATGTACTGTTTTCACCCTCTTCTGAAAGATATTTGTAACACCAACTTTTTACATTATCATTATATTAATTATGTATAACCCAGTCCCACACAATCCCCTTTTTGACGCTCCTCTAGAAAAAAGCTGAAGAAAACATTGTGGACATAGAAGAAATTGTCCACGACGTTTTCTATCCAAAAAGGCAATGTTTTTTTAAAATTGCATCACCTAAATATTGTCCTCTGCAATTTCTTTCATTTTGGACCAGTCTAAAATTTTCTATGTGGGAATGGGTTAAGAATTAAACTTGATATTGATTTAAATGTATCCCTTTCAGACATGACTTATTCATGAACTGATTCTTTAGATGTGTCATAAAAATAAATAATTACAAGGCACCAGAATCTAGAACAGTTCAAAGTAAAAATACATTTGTTCCTAAGTGCAATTAATTTAACCCTATCCTGTTTTTCATATTTAAGACCAGTCCAATTTGAAAGAAGATGCAGACGAAATTTAAAAGTGGGTGCAACTTATAAGTTGGAAAATATTGTGGGAAAAGAAGAAATTGCTTGTAACAAGCAATTTCTTCTTTTCTCACAATATTATTTCATGTATAAAATCACTGGGATGTGAAAACGAGGGATTGTGCAGGAAAGAGTGAAATACATTTGTGTCATAAAGGGTCGAAAATCTTGTGACAAAAGGAGAAATTGCCTCCATTTCTCACAAGGTTTTCGTCCTTTATGACACAATTTAATTTTCCTTTCTACATGTTTTTTCTTAATAGGATTATTGAGGACAATAAAAATGTGATTATGTGTTAACCCATTCCCACACAATGTTGCTTTTTCACACACCATCAAGAAAAAAGGTTTGGAAAAAATTGCGGAAAATGAAGAGATTACTTCTTACATCATCTAAGATGTTTTCTATCCTATAAGACAAAGATTCCTTTACATTCTACCAACTTACAATTATTGTTTGCAACTTCTTTGAATTTACCAGTAGTCCAGTCTAATATGTTACTAGTAATTGCTTAAATAAGATATGTGCAATGTGAACAAAAATTATAAGTAGAGTATTAATCAGTTACTTTGCAATCAAATTAGAACTGATGTAAAACTGACAGATACCCTCTTATGAATGTGCAATTGGTGACAGAAAATAATCATTTTCAAACAAAGCTTTATAGACAATTGAGTGATTTTGGCCTTGCAGTCATCAATCCAAATATGGAAAACTGACTAGTTCATGGAATCAAGGACAAGGTTTGAAGTATCATTCTGATTAAAGAATATGGCTGCTGGAAAATGATTATGTTCCTTAAAGAATTTAAGTTAAACAAACAGTAAATCTAGTAATAAATGACAAGAGTCATGGATCGATCAAAAAGTGGTCGCCTAAGAGAATGGTTGCTTAGAACATTTTTTTGTAAAATACATGTACATGTATATGAATAATTTATTTGATTGCATACATAGATCATGACAGAATTCTTGCTAAATCCTAAGTTGTTAGGACTCAGAATCGTCTCACTGGGGCATATTTTTTTTAGAATATACAGCCATGTTTTTATGAGTGATTTTTATTTTTTAAAAGGAGATTTTGAATGTGGTTGCTTAATAGAAGTGGACACTTAACCCTTTTCTGAACAATCCATAGTTTTTACGTCCATGTGATTTTATACTTGAGAAAACATTATGGGAAAAGAAGAAATTGCTTGTAGCAATCTCTTTCTTTTCCCAAAATGTTTTCTCTCCTGAAGGTTTGTTACTTTTCAAATTGTACCCGTTTTTAATTGCAACTTCTTTCAAATTGGATCAGTCTAAATTTTGAAAACCAGGAAATGGTTAGTGGAATTTTTACTCAAACAAGGTCGACTGTATGTATCAATATACTTACAAGAATTGTCCCCCTTGAGAGAAGCCAATTGCATTATAGCCGTTCCTCAGTTTGGTGTCATTACCGACAATATCACAAACCATTTGAACCTGATCATTCACATTCATGAAGAATCCATTCAATGTGTCCTGAAATAGAATGAGATAATGAGGATATTACAGACATGCATGAAACAGTGAGTGACCCATGAATGTACAAATTTCTTTCACAATTAAGTATTCTACTAACCCAAAATAAAAACATATTAATTTTGGATGAAATCCTAGCAACCAAGGCAAAAAGATGGTCACTAATATTAAATGTGATTTTCACAAGCCTTGAAGGTAAAAGTTTACCTTTCTTTTGCAGTTTTCTCTCCTACGATTGTTTTCCATTGTATAAACTTAAATGAATTTCAGAATATAAAACTGATTATACTTACAAGGATCGTGCTAGTCTCTTTGACTCCTTAGACATGGAAATCTAGGGGTCAAAACTGATTTTGAAGGGGTTAGAACAACTACACTGCAACTCTATTATAACGCTGTATGAGGGGTCCAATAGCGGTAAACCCACCTCAACTGCAGTGACATCCCCACATACACACTTGGGAGAAATTTGCAAGGGTCAAAACAGGATATTTACAGATATTTGGGGGTAAAAACCTTGGTTTATGAGTAAAGCATGAGCCCTGACTTTGAGATTTTATATCATTATAGCCTTATACAAATAATGCTTAGCAGAAAAAGGAGAAATTATATCAAAAGCTTTGTCTTTTAACCCTTGTCATGCTGAACCCAGAATATTCCTGTTTTGACAGGAGGTATAGACAAAGATCAGCCTGCACATATGTCCGGTCTGATCTCAGTCTACACCATCTGTCTATCCAATTGAAGTCAAAATTGCTAATGAAATTAGCTTTCAAAAGAAATATTGACCCAGAATCCAGTAATCCAGTGCTTTCAGTTTTTTGATTTTCGATGCAATTCTAAGAAAGCTATTTATTCAGCATGACAAGGTTTAATCTATTTTAACTACCTCTGCAACATTGCTTCCAATTTCAAGTGACTTCACATACACTCTTCTGATGTTCCTCTCTATCAAACGCTTGATGGATCCCATACTGAGTGGGTTGCAGCAGCTGTCACCTTGATAAGGAAAAAATTGTTGTGTAATGTACAGTTAAATACCATGTATCACCTAGCTGTAATATCGTAACCCTCTTTCTGATAATCTGTTAACCCATTCCCACACAACAAAATTTTAGACTGGTCTGAATTGAAAGGAGTTGCAGACGAAAATTAAAATTTCATGAAATTTTTGAAATCCTTATATTTTTGGGTAGAAAACATTGTGGATAATGAAGAAATTGTTTGTAACACTATGTTTTCTAAAGCTTTTTTCTATAGGGGCATCTTAGGCTTCTTTGTGTGGATATGCTACGACATCACAACTACCAGTATATTTTCCTAACATTGAGTAAGGCGCAAACCACCACGGTTCTTACTTAACTGATTTCCACAAAAGTCTGCTTTTTCACATCCCTCAAGAATAAAGCCTAGAAAAGTATTGTGGAAAATGAAGAAATTATTTTAGCAATCAACTTTTTCATTATCTACAAGTTGTTTTCGACCCAGAAGGACAAAGATTTTTTTTTTCTCAAATTTATTAACTTGTTACAAGCAGTTTCTTCTTTTTCCATAATATTTTCTCAAGTATAAAATCACAGGGATGTAAAAACCGGGGATTGAAAAGGAAAGGGTTAAAGGGTCCCTTAATTCAATAACATCTAATATGAGAGGTTAGCATTGAAGAAAGATACATTATTTTCTAAATGTCTGACAACAATGTCTCAATACCTGGTACACATATCTTTGGTAAAAACAAACAGGGTAAATTTTTGCATCTTTATATTAATTATCCTATTAACCTATTACCAGATGACAAACTTAGACTAGTCCAAACTGAAAGAGGTTGGACTAAAACCAATCCCAATTCAGTGTTAATTAAAAGGTTAAAAATAAGATAGAATAAGCCAAACTTCATTTTAAAAGTCTTGGGAATTCCAAAACAATGTGGGTGCCCCTTTTGGAAGGTATATTGCTGTTACAAAACCATAATAATAAGAATTCCTTAGGCCATTACCAGAAGACAAAGTTTTAGACATGTTCAAATTCAAAGACGTCAACTGTAGATGACAATTTATGATTGACAACTTTTTTTTGTCCTTAAACTACTTAAAGGTAGAAAAACATTGTGGATAATGAAGAAACTTCCAGTAACAACCAATTTCTTCATTTTCCATGATACATATAAGTCTATTTGTTAGAGGAGTTATTGCATGAGATTGAGTTAACCCATTCAAACTCAATCTCTCCTTTTTACGCCCCTCAATAAAACAGTTTTAGAAAACATTGTGGAAAATGAAGAAATTGCTTGTTACAAGCAATTTCTTCATTATCCACAATGTTTTCTATCCCAAAAGATGAAAAAAATTAAAATCCATCAATTGCAAATTGATGTCTGCAGCTTCTTTCAATTTCGACCAGTCTAAAATTTTGTCGTGTGGGAATGGGTTAAACATTGATGAACATAAACATCATGGTTGTTCGATTTGTTCCCATTAATCAAGTAACAGAATTTTAGACAAGACCAAATTGAATGAATCTGAAGAGGACATTTATAAGTTTAATTGAATTGCAAAAAAAATGTGGTTGACATGATCTATACCAAGAATTATCATTGCTTGATATAGTTGATTTACAGTAGTTCTGCCAACCAGGACTTGGAGTTTCATAACATTTGCTTCTTGAAATCTAATTCATGAAGCATAATTATCACTTTAAATCCATGTTAGAAAAGAGCGTATTCATGCATTTACCCATTCCATGCCATATCACGACGGGAGTTGGATCATCTAAGGCTGCTGGTCCTGCATGACCGCAACAAATCAGAGCAAAAATTACAAGGAAGAAAACTGGCGTTGCCTCCATTTTGTTGTCATATGACTTTAGCTTAGGGACCTACAAGCGCTCAAATTCATTTTCATAAAAGGGACTGAATGAGAGAAAGAATAAGAAACCTCATGAAAAGTTTCAGAAATATTTCATTTATTTTCTGAGGGATAAGTTAATAAATGTATGAATGTAATCGATTTCAAAATTATTTTAAACTAGTACATCCCTTCAGTCACGTGATTTTGGGTTAAATGTCACATGATCAATGTCAAACGTGAACAGTTCATTCAGGAGAATTTATTGTTGACGATATAGTGAACGAAAGAACAAATAGTTTCTAAGATGTCCTGTGCTTTTCTTCTAAACCGCTTACGGTTTCCGACAATTGGCATAACAAGACAGCTAACTAGAAAATATGCTAAAAAATATGCTCAAGTTGATCTCAAAAATACAAAATACACGCAGGTTTATCGCGATCTTCACGGTGCGATCGTAGACGAAACGATCGCCAAAGACTTTGTGTATGCACTGGATAAAAAGGAGAGACAATTACTGATGATCGAGTTACAGAAGTTTGAGACAGAACAGAAACAAGATATTGGTAAGCTGGCTTTGCTAGAAGAGGAAGGGAGGGGGGTGGTAGACTGGTACCACCGTCGACTTTAATAAAGCCGACAGGTATACACCGATTTTCGGTACATACACGGAAGCCTGGCCCGTTAGGTTTTTTCCTTACTAAATTCTAAAACGAGGCTTACGCATGCGCAGCTAATTTTGTTGAAAAATTTGGACACCCCGCGGAATTTCCACCCAGTATGATAAAAATCCTACTTTTGTAATTTTAAAGTATTCAGTTTTAATGTTAAAACATTTTTCACATGAACAATCGTAATTGTGTGCGAGAAAAACCTTGGAATGTTATCCTTTTCATGTAAAATATGTAAGGAACACCTTTAGCCAAATTGTTCACAAACAATCGACCAGCCAATCAGATTCGATGTTTTGGAATACGTAATGAAATGCCCATCAGCCAATCTCCATATGCATTCGTTTGGTATCTACCTGTCGGCTTTGTTAAAGACGACGGCGGTACCAGTCTAGGGGGGGTGGGTGTTAAGAGGAAACAGTAACATCTTGCTTTTTATTTCTCCTTCAAAATCCTATGATTCCATTGAGTACCATAATAAATGGCTGGGAGGACAAATGACAGAACTTTGCAGTTTGAGATCAAAGTCACTTCTACAGACCTTGAGCTACTGCTATTGGAATCAAAAGCTATCAGATATACAAGAGGCATCCAGTGCACCTTTAACCCTTTAACCCACTTTTTGAAGTTTTAGACTGGTCCTAATTGAAAGAAATTGCAGATGACAATAAGAATTGGATATAATTTGAAATTACACCATCCTATTTGGTAGAAAACATTGTGGGAAAAGCAGAAATTGCATGTCACAAGCAGTTTCTCCCTTTTCCACAATGTTTTCTCAACTATATAATCACAGTAAAGTAAAATCCTGGGTTTGAAGAGGAAAGGGCTAATCCAATTTACTAAACAACTATGCATTTTTAAGTTCAAAAGAAAAGTAGCTCTGAAAACAGAATAAAGATACTTTTTGCTATTGGAAATGCTGCCGAATTTCGGTCCTGGAATTAGGCAAATAAACTCCTGCTTAATAAACTTGCTGTCTCCTGAGTATTCTGAAGAAACTAATATTTGAAAATGATATTTGATCCAGTTGAGGTCAATCAGAGATCAAATACCAAAAGAATATATAATACTTAAACAGGGGTGTGGAAATACGGCTTTTGTCCACTTGTCCCTGTACAAGTAAAATGCGATTCTCTACTTGTCTGGGGTCAGAATGGACTTGTCCAAAAATAAGAGAATAGATAAATTTTGGAAAAAACATTGTTTTTACAAAAGAAAATGCTGAACTGAGCATTTTCCTTATTAAAACAATGTTTTCTACCCTTAGATAAAAATATTATGCTAATCAATCTCTAAGACATGTATCTATTAGGACTATTAGGTACCATTCCAAGATTTGCCCTGATATTTACTTGTCCATGAAAAGTAGCCTAAAAGAATTTACTTGTCTGCAGGAATAAAAGTCCAGGATGGACAAGTCGGACATGGGAATTCCACACCCCTGATACTTATGTACTAGAATGGGCATTCTCAATTCAGAAAATAGTCAAAGGGCAAAATGATTCATCTCTGGTCAACTATATCCTGCACAGTCTGACCCGGGGGAGGGGATGGTATCAGTATTTTCACACTCCCAAGCTGGTCCTTTTATAGCTCGAACATGGTCAGGAATCAGCAGAGAGGATTTCACACTAAAATTGAATCCAAAGTATAGATTTGCTTTTCTATTGCTGAAATTAGCATAATGGACTATAAGCATAGAATACATGAAAAATTAGCACTATTTTAGAAAAGTTTGAATGAGGTCTTTTTTTTCAAGTTTTCAGATCATGAGCTCAGATCCTGTCTAGATTTGGAATAGATTCTTTTATGGAGTCTGAGCTCAAAAATGGAAAAATCCTGAAATAAGTCAAACAGTGTTATTTTGATAGAGTAGATTTGGGATAGATTCACAAATCAGATTTAAGAACAGCTGGTCCTTGAAGAACATTCTAACATAATCAATCTTTTGACGCCCCAAAGGTACATGTATTATGCTTATGAAAACATTGTGGATAATTAAAAGATTGCTTGTAACAAGCAATTTCTTCATTATCCACAGTGCTATCTACCTCAAAACCCCCAAAGTTTAAAATGTCATTAACCAAAATATTTCATTTGCAACATCTTTGAATTTGAACCAATCTAAAATTTTGTCATCTGGTGGTGGGGGAATCCATTACTTGACAAAAATATTCATATAGTAATTTAACTCATTCCAACACAATCCCTGTTTTTTATGCACCCTAAGAAAAGAAGGGCTTTTTTTATTATTCTTTTACAGGGGCCTTTAAAAGGCTACTTCCCAATTCAAAAAAGACTCTTTTTTTTCCCACTTGTTGCAGAGAAATTTCCCAAAATTACAGCTTATTTTTGCATAATATGGATTTATTTTCTTCAAAATTTGTTTTGTTTAATATTTCTATTCATTTTATCACTGATAAGACCCTTAAATATAATTATTTATCATTGAATCTTGAAAATGATGCATGAATCTTACTTTTATTACTTTTTTTTAATTGAACTTACGTTTCCCAATTCTTCTGAAAACTGTGCAAAATTTTCCCATAACAAACAGGCTAAGGCCTCTTCCCAATTCCTAGAAAAAAAAACCCTGAAAAGAGCTTTAGAAAACATTGTGGACAAGCAATTTCTATAATGTCCACAATGTTTTCTACCCTAAAAGGCAAATGTTTTTCAAATTGCACTCACATTTAGTTGTGGTCGGCAGTTTCTTTCAATTTGGACTAGTCTAAAATTTTGTCATGTGGCAATGGGTTAAATGTGTAATGTGAAATGTAAAGCAATTGTCATTAAATATAATATATAAAAAACATAGTAGCAATTGGAGAAATTGCTTTTTCTCTATTTGCCTTTTTTTTTTCACTTGTTTTTCTTTGGTGTGTCACAATGAGGGATTGTGTGGTAGTGGGTAAAAGAAGAGAAAGAAATTGTTGAGTTAATGAAATTAGGTACTGAAAGCCCCTTGACAATTGACATTTCCTTATCCATCATTACAGACAGAATCTCAGGCTCTGAGCCATTTTGGGTTTTTTCATTTCAACGGATCTCATTAATTTATACATATATGTCTCAATTTTATCATCTACATTTAAATGACTGATTGTGTGTGTTAATCAAAGAATCAATTGACCAAACAAAGAATTTATGAAGACAGGAAGTCTAAATGGTGACCTGGGCAACTTAAGAGTTAACAGTTGTAACAACAGCTCATTCAAGTTGCAGTTATTATCGTTATGTTGTCAATCAACCATTTTACTTCTTAAAATGCTTGGTGTTACTAGACTTGAATTTTCCAAAATAATGCTGTTTAATGTGAACTTCCTGTTGGAGTCAGTAAGTGTGGCCAGCAGAGTTAGTAGGCTGGGCTAGCTATCTCATAACTAACTCTTGTCACACTAAATAAAATCCACTACAGAATTGCATTAACCCATTCCAACTCAATCCTTCCTTTTTACGCCCCTCAATAATACAGTTTTAGAAAACATTGTGGAAAATGAAGAAATTGCTTGTCACAAGCAATTTCTTCATTATCCACAATGTTTTCTATCCCAAAAGATGAAAAAAATTAAATTCCACAAACTTGAAATTGTTGTCTGCAGCTTCTCTCAATTTGGACCAGTCTAAAATTTTGTTGTGTGGGAATGGGTTAAATATCAAAGGGCCAAAAGCACTGTATGACTTGTTTTTGGTTCAATACTTCTTTTGAAAATTAGTTCTTATACACAATGTTGGCTTAAAGAGGACTCAAACAGTTGTTGTAGACTAAGATCAGGCTGCACAAAATGTACAGTCTGATCTTTGTCTATACCTCTTGTCAACACATGGACAAAGATTAAAACAAAACTGACAAAGCAAGAGTCAAAGGCAAATTTGTAAATAAAGGAAATCCTCACGTACCCCCCCCCCCCTCCATGGTTGAAAACAATCACTTTCAGGTGTATTAAAAAGTAAAATAAACCTTGATCATGGAATCTGACTTTTTGTCACCTGTAGAATTAAACAGCATGAAGCATTTATAATTCTTTATTGGATTAATTATTTTTCGCAGGTCAAGTTTTTCTTTCATTAAAATGTTACTTATAAATGGGTATTAACACTATCAACAGAAGTAACCTATTACCTTCAAAACCCTTTCCCATGCTGAAACTGGTATAATTCTGATTAAGATGTGGGAATGAACAATTTCTAGATCAGCCTGCATGCACAAACATAGAGTTTGATCTTAGTCTACACTAACTGTATGTCAATCCAATTCAAGACGGAGTTGTTCATTAACCCATTCCCACATAATGACATTTTTTGACACTCCCAAGTAAAAAAGCTTTGGAAAACATTGCAATAGAATGAAGAAATTGCATGTAACAGCATTTTCCTTATTATCCACACTGTTTTCTTCCAAAAATGACAAAGAAATAAGTAAATAAATTCCATCAACTAAGAACTGTAGTCTACAACTTCATTTCAATTTTGACCAGTCTAAAGTTTTGTCGTGTGGTAATGAGTTAAAATAATTCTCTAAGGAATCATTGACCCACATTGAGGCCTTTCAGTGTTTTCAGCTCTTTGATTTTGATTAATTTTTAAAAAAGAATCTTGCTCAGCTTCACAATGGTTATGTGTATAAAGACAAAGACAAAAAAGATAACAATATATCAGAATGATTCAAATGGACCTATAACCCAATCGCAGAAGAAAACTTTTAACCCTTACCATGCTGAACCCGGCATATTCCGGTTTTGGCATGAGGCGTAGACCAAGATCAGACTGCACATAAGTGCAGTCTGATCTTTGTCTACACCTCCTGCTTGTACTTTCCAGCCAGAGTTGTTTATGAAATTGATTTCGAAAGGAAATATTGATTTTTGAACAACAAGTTCTATCAGTGCTTTCAGCCCTCTGATTTGGCAGTAATTCAGTAAGGTTATTTTTACAGCATGACAAGGGTTAAGACTGGACCATTTTCAAAGATGTTACAGAAGACAAAATTAATATTAGTTGATAAAATTGTCGAATTTCCTTTTACTTTTTGGTAGAAAAAATGTTACAAGGAAATTCTTCATTTTCCATGTGTTCCTAAGCTTTTTTCTATGGGGTTCAAAAAGAGTCAATGTGTGGAAATGGGTTAGAATGAGTCTTGCTAAAAAGCAAGATTAAAAGAGAAATAGTTTTTCAATATATTAACCCATGTCATGCTGATCCCTTATGTGCAGGCTGATCTTAGTCTACACCTCTTGCTTGTACTTTTCCTGCCAGAGTTGTTTATGAAGTTGATTTCTTAAAGAAATATTGATTTTTTTCAAAGCCAATTTCAACCCTTTCCTGGTTAATCCCTGGTTTTTACATCCCTGTGATTTCATAATTGAGAAAATATTGTGAAAAAAAAGAAGAAATTGCTTTGAACAAGCAATTTCTTCTTTTTGTTCAAAGCAATTTCTTCTTTTTCCACAATATTTTCTACCCTACTGAATGGTTATTTTCCAAATAAAATTAACTTTAAATTTTCGTCTGCAAAACCTTTGAATTTGGGCGGGTCTAAAATTTTGCAAACCAGGAAAGGGTTAATGCACATCAACCCTGATCCTTGAGATATGCAGAGTAAGGCCATTTTACCCATTACAAGACAACGCAATTTTAGTCCTGTCCAATTTGAAAGAAGTAGCAGACAACAACGAAAAGTGAGTGTAATCTGAAAAATGTCCAACCTATAGGGTAGAAAATTTTGAGGAAAAGAAGAAATAACTTGTTACATGCAATTTCTTCTCCCATGGTATTTTCCTAAGTATAGAATCAAGAGGGCGTATAGTCAAGAAATTTTGCAGGAAAGGGTTAAAAAGCTGAAATAGTTGGGGACAAGCTGTGCAAGTCTCTGGAAGTGAAGGGCCTCTAACATATGTGAATGTGCAATTAACCATGTGTAATATTCAGAGATATATTTCTGCCGCGTACAACCACAGGCATTCGGGGTTTTTTAACTAAATATTTTCAAGAAATCATGCATTTACTATTAATATATATTTCTTGTAGTCTTATGATATTGTATGTAATATTAAGCTGCTATAGACGCCAGGGCATATGACACTCAGTTACATCTTATATATGAGAACTGTTTAATTTAGGGAAGATATCTGTTGTAGAGCTGAAACCTCTCTCACCATAACATAGATATGGGCAATTAATGCACTTAACAATGTTATGACAGATTGTATCTTAGTAAAGAAGAAATCATCCTTTAATGGAGATGATCTTTCAATTGGCATAATTTGGTAAAGGGTTTGAACAAATATTGATCGACTGAAAGACGGGCCTGAGGGAAATTTCCTGAAAATTCAACAATAAAGTCATACATTAGTTTAACCTATTTCAGTTTTAATTCCATTATCTTCTTTTATTCCTTTCCTAATTTTAAGGAATTATGAATACTATGATATGTACCATATGTAACATATAAACTATTAAATGCACTGAGTAGTAATTTGACTTAGCAAATTTACTGATTACCCTGCAACAAAACAGTTCAACTGAGATATATAAATAATACTAGTTTAACCAATTACCAAACAACAAAATTTTAGACTGGTCCTAATTGAAAGGAGTTACAGACGACAATTTAAAGTCTATGCACTTTCAGATTTTTTTCAATTTTCTGGGTAGAAGACATTATGTAAAATGAAGAAATTGCTTGTTACGAAATTTGCAAATTGCCAATATCCACTGACATCTGAGTATTTAAAGGGAGGTATCTATGTTTCTGAAACCTAGATAAGAAAAATTTGACAATTGCCTAAAAATACGCTGAAAGGGATACTTAATACTTAAATTTGAGTCGGATATTGTCTTCGCAGTAATCTGATAGGCTTAAAGTGGCATTTTTTGATTATATGGAAAGGGTCAGCAGAATTCCAGGTTATATTTAGATATTATGGAATTCAGTTGACAACACCACATGACTTCATTTGTATATGACCCAAAGTCAACGGAAGGTAACAAATTGACTAGCAAAACATCCTGCGTCCTTAATCATTAAGAATAATCAAAGTCTGAGACATGAAATAAAACATTGAAATCTACCTTTAGCCCATTACCAGACAACAAAATTTTAGACAGGTCCAAATTCAAAAAAGTTACAGACAATATTTTAAAGTAGTTATTGGAATTTTACTTTTTGTGCCTAATTGTATTGGAGTATAAAACATTGTAACAAGCATTTTCTTCATTGCCAACAATGTTTTCCAAAGCTTTTTTTCTTGAGGGGCTTTTACAAAGCAGCATTGTTTTGGAATGAGTTAATCCATTACCAGACAACAAAATTTCAGACAGGTACAGTACAAATTTAAAGAAGTTGCAGACAATAATATTAAGTTGGTGCAATTTTAAAAGTCCTTTTAAATTGGGGGTGGTGGAGGGGTGGAAATCATAAAGATAGTGCCTTGAATAAGTGACAGTTACGAAGGTTATTTTGCTAAACCAACATTGGCAACAAAAATGCTATCATAGTTCAAAATTCACCTTTAATAGCTGTACTGATTGTGTATTTGCAGCATTGAATCTGTTATTTTGGATCATGTAGTCTGAAATTTTATCATCTATTAGAGAGTTTTAATTTATTATTATCAGACGACAAAAACTTAAACTGATCCAAGTTCAGAGATTTATATTTTCAGACAACAACTCAAAGTTAATAGCATTTTAAATATCTCTGATGCCAAATAAAATTGAAAATAAAGAAATTGCTTGTAATATTCAGTCATTTCATCATTTACTACATTCTTTTCCCAAACTCTTTTTAGTTGGTCATAAAAAACGTGATTTTGCAGGAATTTGTTAAAGAGAAATAGCTCTGCAATTTCAGCCATTATCAGTTTTTCTATCATTATTAATATCCCATATGTGCAAAGTAGAGAAGATTTATGAAAGTCTGTTGCTGTTATCATGTAATCACTACACTTAGAGATATGCTGGATAATTTGATATTTATAAAAATCGAAATTTTTCTACGGAACTCTTCTTCTTAACCCATTCCCACACTATGACACTTTTGGACGGCTCTCAAGAAAAACTCTAGGGAAAAAATTGTGTAAAATGAAGAAATTGCTTACAAAATGTTTCCATTCAGAAAGTAAAAAAAAAAAAAAGATTTAAATTTTCATTTACTTTAAATTGTCATAGCAACTCCTTTCAATTTGGACCAGTCTGGTTATGGGTTGAAAAATTAAAGTATATTACTGGCACTGGGGAGTTGGTATAGTTGTAGCATGCTAGACTCTGGTTTCAGAGGTCCCTGGTTCTGATGAGATTTTAACCCATTCCCAAACAATAAAATTTTAGACTAGTCCAAATTGACAGAAACTGCAGACGACAATTTCAAGTGGATGGAATTTTACATTTCCATGTCATTTTGGATAGAAAACATTGTGGATCATGAAGAAATTGCTTGATACAAGCAATTTCTTCATTTTCCACAATGTTTTGCAAAGCTTTTTTCTTGAGGGGCGTAAAAAGGAGGGCTTGTGCTGCGAGGAATGGGTTAAACTAATGTCCCAAACATGGATTGGTGACTTGTATCTTTACTACAGCTGTAGTTACAATATTAAGGTCATTCACCAATAATTTTACTGGTCCCTGTCCATAAGTAATTCTATATTTTGCTAAATACAATGTTTTACATCTGACCGAGTCAGAATGCCTTATCATATAGGCCAGTATGTGGGTATGGCAAGCAGACCATCATAAATTAGCCTAACCGGTTACCACTAATTAAGGCCTTTTGATGCCCCTGTAAAATAATACAAAGGAAGACAATTTGGGAAAAGAAGAAGTGAATGTAAACAGGGTTTCTCCCTTTCCTGCAATGTTTTTAACCATATCCAGTCATAATTTTTACAATTACTCTTTGAAATGTCATCTGCTTCTTCATTTAATTTTTGCCATTTCAAAAATTTGTTGTCTGGTAATTGGTTAACTTAAAGGTAGGTATCAATGTTTTTTCATGTCAAAGATTTTAATTATTTTTATTTCCTCCCACATACTATTTGAATACAATATTCCGAAAAGTTGTTTTGCAAAAATCCCAGGTCGCTTATCAGAAAAAAGCAGGGTATTTCCCTAATAGCCTACGTAGGCTATTAATCTATTTTTAGATTAATTTCGAGACAGGAGTAAAGAATACATGATCATTCATGTGATGTGAATAACCATTGGAACTTTGCATTTAGATTAAATTACATCAAACCAACGTCATCGCTACGTCATCAGGAGTTATGTTCGTTAGCCGGTCTTTAATTCTGTACAGATCAGTCCAAAACTGTTGTAAGCCTTATTACGAATATAAACACTTACTGTATCTTTGGGCTAACCCTTTCATGTGACATGATTTAGGATGTTGACTGTTTCGCTAGTAAATTTGTTACCTTCTGTTAACTTTGGGTCATATGCAAATGAGGTCATTCGATGTCGACAGCCAAATTCAGTGATATCAAAAAATAACCCGGAATTCCGCTGAACCTTTCTGATATAACCACAAAAAGCCACTTTAAGCTTATTAGATTACCAAAACAATACCTGACTCAACTTAAAGTATCAAATATTCGTTTGGGTGTATTTTTCGGCTCTTGGTATTTTTTTTCTAATCTAGGTTTCAGAAACATCGATACTTCCCTTTAAGGTTATGCATGCATAATGTTTGATTTCATTATAATAATGGCAATTTCTTCTTTTTTCCTTGATGTTAACACAGTTTTCTAAAGCTTGTTTCTTCAGAGGCATATAAAAGCTGGATCATGTGGTAGTGGTTTAACCCATTACCATAAAATAACACTTTCTGATGCCCTGAAGAAATACAAATGTTGAAAACTTTGTAAGAAAAGGAGAAATTGCTTGTAACAAGCAATTTCTCCTTTTCTTACAATGTCTTCTACCCTATTTGGCACCTATTTTCCAATTGTAGCGCAATTTGAAATGTCGTCCACAACTTCTTTCAATTTGAACTAGTCTGAAATGTTGTCGTCTGGTAAAAATCATGTTCAAATTGTATTCCGTTGATTACTTTCAGAGGAAGACCATTCTAAGGTGGCAGCATTGACAAGACAACAAAAAATAGCATGTAGGTACTTTATTTTGTCATGGAATTACCACTCTTCTTAATAGCCCATTATCTCATAATTATGCTTTTTTACATTATAACCAAAATTAACCCATGTCATGCCGAATAAAATCCATTTTCAAAAAATGTACGAATAATGAAGGGCTGAAAGCACTTTTTCTAGGTCTATATTTTGTTTGAAAATTGAATTTCTTAAACATCCCTGACTTAACCCATTCCCACACAACAAAATTTCAACAATTACATGTATTTTATTTTCTACAATGTTTTCAAAGGCGTTTTTAGAGGAGCATAAAAAAAGTAGTATTTTATGGGAACAGTTTGAGTTTGGCGGTTGATAACCATGACGATTTTTATTAACCTCAAGCCTGTCATATTATAAGTTTGACTTCAAAATTCCGATATCTACCAATATCTATGTATGCATTGTAAACTTTTGTTAACCCATTACCAGACAATTTTAGACTGATCCAAATTGAAAGAAGTTGCAGACGGCATTTTAAAGTTTGTGAAATTTTGTATTTTTAGCTCCCCTGAGCACAAAGTGCTCTGGGGGAGCTATTGTGATCGGTCATTGTCCGTCGTTCGTCCATCCGTCCGTTCACAATTACAAAAAAATCTTCTCCTCCTAAACTAACCATGGAATTTCAACAAAACTTCTGAGAAATGATCCTTAGGTCATGCTCTTTCAAAATACTTCAAAGAATTGAAATCCATGAAGAACTCTGGTTGCCATGGCAACGGAATGAAAAAACTTAAAAAATCTTCTCCTCCCAAACGGTAATGTCTAGAGCTTTAATATTTAATATAAATCATCATCTATTGACCCTCTACCAAAATACTTCAAAGAATTACCGTATGCATAGCCCTTTTCTGGGCGATCCCTGATTTTACATAGAAATAAAGAAGGAAAACTTCAAAAATGTACTTCTCCCAAACCATAAGGCCTAGAGCTTTGATATTTGGTATACATCATCATCTATTAACCCATTACCAAATACTTCAAAGAATTACCGTATTCTGAAAATAAGCCCTTTTCTGGGTGATTCCTGATTTTACATAGAATAAAAGGAGGAAATCTTTAAAAATCTTCTTCTCCCAAACCTTAAGGCCTAGAGCTTTGATATTTTGTATAAATCATCATCTATTGACCATCTACCGAAATACTTCATAGAATTACCCTACTCTGATTTTACATAGAAATAAAGAAGGAAATCTTTAAAAATCTTCTTCTCCCAAACCATTAGGTCAAGGGTTTTAATATTTAGCGTGTAATAATACCTATTTACCCTTTATCAAATTACGTAATAGAATGACTGTATCCTGAAAATAAGCCCTTTTCTGTGCAATCCCACAAAGGAGTTATGAAGGATATCATAGAAAATGTTCTCTTTTCAAACCATTAGGCCTAGAGCTTTGATATTTGGTATGTATTAATGCCTATTGACCCTCTACTTAAGTACTTCAAAGAATTACTGCAATCTTGAAATTGGCTCAATATGGTTGGATCTTCACTATACCTAGGATTAAAGGAGAAAGTCTTTAAAAAATCTTCTCTTAAATGATTAGGTGTAGGGCTTTGATATTTTGTATATTATATCATTATGCCTTGAGCAATCATACTCAGGGGAGCGATATAGGACCATCATGATCCTCTTGTTTTAGTTTTTGCCCTTTGATATTTTTACTG
Source organism: Fragum fragum (assembly GCA_946902895.1). Lineage (NCBI taxonomy): Eukaryota > Metazoa > Mollusca > Bivalvia > Cardiida > Cardiidae > Fragum > Fragum fragum. The sequence continues at coordinate 20,923,977 of OX336367.1, forward strand.
TTACATTTTTGTCAGGACCATATCTCTTTGAAATAATAAGTGCTAGCAACTTCAAACTAAATACATTTATAGATCACAATGTGGAGAAATGTCATGTTCAAGAACTTACTCTGCCATGCCCACTTTTTGAGTTATAGCCCTTGGTTATTTTCAACTTTATTGTCGTCTCAATTTTGTCTCCTGTATACATCCAAATTTGGTTAACCCTTTCCCAAATGGCAAAAATTTAGACTAGGCCAAATTTATAGCTGCTGCAGAAGAAAGTTATTAGATAAAGAAATTTAAAGTACATTAAAGTACAGAAAATATTAAAGAAAAAGGAGATACTTTTATTTATCAGCATTTTTTCTTTTCTCTCAATGTTGTTCTAAGCTAACTCTTAGAGACCTCAAAACCTGGTCTTGTTTGGGAAAAGATTTACTGTTTGAAAAGATTATTTTAATCTGATAGGGGACTCCTGTATTGCATAACATAATAATTATTTTTATAATTGATATATAAACAACACTGACTGAGAGTAATAAACACCAGATCAGACTGCACATAATTGGTCTTCACCTCCTTCCAAACATTTTTAGTTCATTGTGACAAGGGTTAAAGGTAAACAGCTGACATATTTTTTGTTATTACAAAACGGCTATTGTTACATCAATTCAGTGGGCCATGAATTTAACTTCCATGTGTGGGAGGGTAACGCAGTAAAAAAGAGCTTACTGAGGACTGTGTTTTGAATATTTATGAGTCTCTCATGCATAATTACAACATCCTTTTTTGTAGAACATTATTCTAGCTATAAGGTTACTTTTTTCTCTTTGTGCAGTTCAACACATTACAAGATTACAAAACTTTACATTTGACGGAAGTTAAAGATTAATTTTAGACAAATTTTGTTGATTGAATTTGAAAGAATATTTGTCTTTTGGGATAGGAAACATCATGGATAATGGAGAAATTGCTTGTAATGAGCAATTACTTCATTGTACTCAATATTTTTCAAAGCTATTTTCTTGGTGGGCTTAAGAAAGCAGGGTTGTGCTGGAATGGGTTAAGTTTTATAAGGAATAAGGAAAGAAATGAATACTTCTGATGAAAAGACTGATATCTTTTGCATTCAATATAAACCCATTACAACACAGTTCCTCATTTTATACTCCGTTGAATTGTGTAAAGGAAAAAATTGTGGGAAAAGGAGATGTTTTCTACTTTATGAGGCACCTTTTTTCGGTTGTTTGAACTCAAACCTCAGGATTGAGAGTACATTTCTGTACCCCAGCTTTGTCAACATCCTTTCCAATATCAGATTGATTGATTGATTGAATGGGGTTTAACGCCGCTTTTAACAGTATTTCAGTCATATTGTGGCGGCTGGAGCACCTAACAATGGAATCCTGGTATTTCTCACACCAGTACTACCACTTCATCCTTTCCTAGCCTCCAGCTGTTATCCCACTTAGGTTTACGATTATCAACCCAATGGTGAGAGGCGAATGTCGGAAAGAATATGTGCCGCCGCCTGGCTTCCAACAACAGATAAAAGTCATTTAGACAATTGTGGCATATGTTATATGTTAATTGTGTCTCACCAATGGTTTAAAAAAAGTAAAGATCATAAATTATAGTCTTTTAACCCATTGCCAACCAATGACGTTTTTGACGTCCCTCGAGAAAAACATTTGGAATAACATTGTGGGAAATGAAGAAATTGCTTGTTGCCAGCAATTTCTTTATTTTCCACAATGCTTTCTACCCAGAAACTTGAAAAAATCTAAAATTTCATGAAAATTAAATTACCATCTCTTTTCAATTTGGACCTGAGTCTAAAATTTTGCCGTCTGATAATGGGTTAATTCAGTTTATTCTAATGGAAGCTGAACTGATAGTTTACTGAGGAGACTGTACCCATCAGTTGCTTCACTTATCTTTCGTTAATAATGAAATGAACAAGAACTCATTTAATAAGAGATCTGTTTGTCTGGTTCATATTGATCGTTGTTGTGGAAACAGCTGGTCCTTAATTTAACTCTTGACTTATTAAGCAGAAAATTTGAATACTGTCTCTTATTAAAAACAAGTCTGAAAATGCAAAATTAAGAAATTGAAGCAAGCTATTATTTTCATTTCATGAGCTTGAAATTTTAGTAAGCAACTCCTTTCAAATTGGACCAGTCTTATATTTTGTCATCTTGTATTGGGTTAACATCAAGAGGAAAAATAATGCTCAAAAGAGTTTTAAAATAGGGATTGTTTTTAACCCATCCTCACTCAATCCCATTTTTTACGCTCTTCAAGAAATAAATTTTGGAAAACATTGTGTAAAACGAAGAAATTGCCTACTCTTTCAATTTGGACAAATCTAAATTGCAGTCTGATCTTGATCTACACCTCCTGCTTGTATACTTTTCCTGCAAGAGAAGTTATGGAATTAATTTTCAAAAGAAATATTGATTATTGAACAACAAGTACTATCAGTGATCTCCGTGCTTTGATTTTAATTCTGTGAGGGGATTTATACAGCATGACAAGGGATAAGCATGTGACAAGCTTTCAGCTAGCTTGCATTTTGAATGCATAGAAGCTAGCTCTAGCATGCACTTGCTTTTGTGAACATTCAAGATTGTCTTGCAAGCTAGCTGTAAGCTTGCACAGGCTTTTGTGAACGTTCCAAATGCAAGTTTACCTTGCAAGCTTGTGGCACTTGCTTGCCCTAGCTTGCCATAAGGTATTTGTGAGTTTGTACTAGCTAATGCAAGCATATGTTTACTAACTTGTGCAAGTTAGCACAAGCCTGTGATTGCCAGCAACAAGATCAGGTGACGAATTAAATTACATAAAGGCATTTGCATTTGTTGGGGAATTTTGTTGGAATGCTCTGTGCATGATTACAATGTCATTTGGCCGAATGCTTAAATCTTTGATTAACCCATGCTGCTTTTTTGACACCCCCTCTTTTAAAAAAAACTTTGGAAAATTAAAAGAAATAGTTTGTTCTTTCTTTCCTCATTGTTTTCTTAGCAAGAAGGACAGAGATAGTTTATTGAAAATTCTATCAATTTGAGGAATTTATCAATTTGAAATTGTTGTCTGCAACTCACTCTTTCAATCTTACAATGGACCCGTCTAAATTTTTGTTGTCTTGTAAAGTTTGTTTTTGTTTTCCATTACCTTCATAATGCTAAAACCTATTCCCACACAATTATGCTTCTTGACACTTCCAAGAAAAAATGCTTTAACAAAAAAGAGGAAAAATGAAGTATTATTGATTGTAAAAAATACAATAGATTTCTTCATTATTCACCATGTTTTCTTCTCAAAGAGGCAAAGTTTTTCAAAATTTTATCGTCTGAAAATTGTTGTGAGCAACATCTTTGAATTTTGCCCAGTCTAAATTTTTTTGCCTGGTAATTGGTTATGATTGCTCTTTTAGATTAATGTTTGATGTAAAAAGATATTTCATATGTCTAGCAATGACTTTTCACTACATTAATATGTCTTTTTTTTGGAAAGACAGCCCTCAGCAATACTTCTTATATAGAATCACAAGTGTTATTGGAAGGTGTTAAATGAGTCGGTGAAGCAGCAAGTCCTTTGTTATACTGTCGCAAAAAGACGGAATTGATAAAATATTTATCAGACATGGTTCTCTTTTTATGCTGGAAATAGACACTTTATGTTACAAAGCAAATATTTATAGAAATAGCCTTTTACAAGTTCCTTTATAGCTTAGCGTAGCACAACATGCTCATTATCTGATGTGCCTTTATGATCACTGAATGTCTGTTGTCCTTACATGTAGCGTCTGTCATGGGGCAATTCAACGATGTTAGTGTTCACACTTTACAGGCCACAACCTTTTCTCAATCATTTTGAAACAAATGGATAGGTTGTTTTTCTGGTCATAGTGATGAACACAAGAAATTGTAGAAACACTCTTTTAGAATCAATTTGTTGTTTAACCCTTTCCTGGTTTTTGAAATTTTAGGCTGATCCAAATTGAAAGAGGATGCAGACGACAGTGAAAATTGGATGCAATTCCAAATAAAACCACCCTATGTGGTAGGAAACACTGTGGGAAAAGGAGAAATTGCTTATCATAAGCAATTTCTCCTTTTTCCACAATGTTTTCTCAAGTATAAAATCACAGGAACGTAAAATTCCGTATTTGAACGGGAAAGGGTTAAATTCTAGTGGACGTTACAATTCAGTAGACCAATCTTGGTGAAACTTTGCCAGAAACTTTGTCTGAAGATATATGGATGACCTCTTTTAAAATGGAGATAACCATGTAGAAAGTCCATATGTTAGCATGCATTTCCTTGTCTTGAGTATTGGGACACATTTTCCATCCAGCCTTGTCCAGGCTGAGGCTGTAAAAATACTGGCTGGAAAAAAAGCCTGGATTATTTTTCCATGCATTAGACTCCAGCCTTAGTTCAGCCTCTTCCATCTTGGCTGGAAAAGGCTGGACAAAAATATTCCATATAACATGAAAAAAGCCTCCAACCTCCATGGATTTCCATGGAAATTCATGCCCTTCCAGGATATTCCAGCCTCTTGTTCATTCTAACCCTAGGAAAACATGAACTTTCTACACCCAGGGAAAACATGGGAAAGGGAGTGTAAATAATGGTCTTCTGTTTACACTCTCATGACTGATATTTTTCTCAATGTTGATGAAAATCCATCAGATGATTTCTAATCAAATCTTATGTAAATATGTTCATAAGAACCATGATGGTTCTGTCCTTTTAGGATATAATGTAGTGGAACATATTCATTTAATCCTTGTCATGCTGAACCTGGAAGATCTTTTGTTTTAGCAAGGAGGTGAAGACTGATCTTGGCTTACACCAGCCGCTTATCCCTTTTAAGACACGATAAACCATAATAAAAATATTATTATTAACCCTTTACCAGATGGCAAAATATTAGACTGGTCCAAGTTGAAAGGAGTTGCAGATGACATTTTAAAGTTTATGAAATTTTAGAATTTTGAACTTTCAAGGTGAAAAATATTGTTTAAAATGAAGAAATTGCTTATCAAAAGCAATTTCTTGATTTTACACAAAGTGTTCCCAGATGTTTTTCTTAAGGGGCATCCAAAAGAGTCACTGTTTTGGAATTGGTAAACCAAATTCAAGTCCCCTTTACAGCTTCCAGGGTTTTCAATCCTTTGATTTAAATGCATTTTTGAAATTTTTTCATAGGACGAAGGCTTTTGAAAATTATAGTCAGTTGCATGTGGAAATATGGAATATTAACCCATTCCAACACAGTGGAATTTTAGACCGGTCCAAATTGAAAGGAGCTGCAGACGACAATTTCAAGTTGATGTATTTTTAAATTTTTTCGTCTTTTTGGATAGAAAACATCGTGGATAATGAAGAAATTGCTTGATCCAAACAATTTCTTCATTTTCCACAATGTTTTCCAAAGCTTTTTAGTTGAGGGGCGTAAAAAGGAGGTATTGAGTGGGAATGGGTTAAAGGTCTTAATGATTATCTCTTTGTGTATGCTGCAGAGGCTACAATTTTGGCTCAATCTTGATGAATCGATTGTATGGGGGTTCAACTTCCTACTCAAAAACTAACATCAAATGGAGACGGACTCTTGAGTTTAGAGTTTTTCTCTGAAGGTCTTGAGAATCAGGGGATCGAACCAGGGACCCTTGACATTTGAGTCTAGAGCATAATACCACTAAACCAATTCCTCTCCTCAGTCTTGATGAAACTTGATCAGAAATTTTGCAAGGACCAAAAAGAAAGGTCTAGTGGAAAATTGGAATTATCTGTAGGAAAATACAGGAAATAATAGGTTGCCACAATCATGAATTCTCTTGAAATTCATTTGTCTCAATGTTGATAAAACTTGCCAAGAGGGTTATAATATCAGGTTATGAAGACTATATCTAACCTATTATCACACAATGTCACTTTCTGTGATGCCCTAAACATATAACTCTCCTGTTTTCAATATATATACCCTCTGTATGACTTATTACACATTGATCTATAATATTACCAGATACATTGATTAGGTGTGGCTAGGAAAAATATTATTTGGTATTTTTGATGTATCTTGAAACATGGACCTGACTGTCATACATTTTCTCTTCTAATAAAAAGTTTAATACTCATCTCTCCTTTTCTTACAGTATTTTTCCACCATGCTGTTCCATTTATGGTGTTTGGTTTCATGGACAACTTCATCATGATTATATGCGTGAGTAATTGATATCTAATTCATTCATAACAACAGAGATCAAAATTAATGAAAGCTGGGATTCATAAACAAATTTATCATAATTACATGTGTGAATTATCACTGATAGCTAATTCATTTATAACTTCTGAGCTCAAATGATTGTAGAAGCTTTGCCAGACAACTTAATCATGATCATATGAGTCACTAATCATTGATATCTGATTCATTCATAACACCTTAGCTCAAAATTTATGTAGAAGCTTTGCAGGGCTTGATTGACAACTTCATCATGATTATATCTTCTCTGATATCTAATTGATGGGAAACTTCTGAATTCAAAATTTATGTTAAATCTTTGCCAGGATTGATGAGCAACTTCTTCATGATTATATCTGTGTGTATTCACTGATATCATGTTTATTTATACTTACTGCGCTCAAAATTAATGTAGAAGCTCATCATTGATATCGAATTCATTTATGACAACTGAGCTCAAAATTGATGAAAGCTTTTGCTGGAATTGATGAACATCTTCACAATGATCATATCTATGAGTATTCACTGATATCTAATTAATTTATAATTACTGACTGAAAATTTAATGTTGAAGTTTTTCTGGATTTATGGACATCCTCATTAAGATTATATCTGCTAGTGATCATTGATATCTAATTCATTCATGACAACTAAGCTTAACATTGATGAAAACCTTTGCTAGAATTGAGATGGACATCTTCATCATGATTATATATATGTGAGTATTCACTGATATCTAATTCATTTATAACTACTGATTTTAAGATTACTGTTGAAGTTTTGCTGGAATTATAGATGTCCTCATCAATATCATATGGTGCTAGTGTTCATTAATATCTAATTCATTCATGACAACTGAGCTCAAAATTGATCAAAGCTTTTGCTGGGTTTGATGGAGATTTCATCATGATTATAAGTGGGAGTTATCTCTGATATCTGATTCATTCATAACTACTGAGCTCAAAGTTGATTTAAAAGTTTTGCCAGATTCATGGGCAACTTCATCATAATTAAATGTGTCAGTTAACATTGATGTCTATTTGGTTCATGACAACTGAGCTTAAAATTAATGAAAGCTTTTGCTGGGATGGATGGACAAATTCATCATGATTATATCTGTGAGTATTTACTGATGTAAAATTTATTCATACTTACGGAGCTCAAACTTAATTTAGAAGCTTTACTGGATTTATTTATATTCTCATCATTATCATTGATATTAGTAATCATTGATATCTAGTACATTCATAGCAAGCGAGCTTGAAATTAATGAAAGCTGTGACGGGATAGATGGACAACTTGATCATTATTATACCTATGAGTAGTTATTAACCCTTTCTTGTTTTTCAAAATTTTAGACCTGTCCAAATTCAAAGGTTTTGCAGCCGAAAATTTAAAGTGTATTCAGTTTGAAAAATAAGCATTTGGTACGGTTGAAAATATTGTGGAATAGGATGAAATTGCTTGTTACAAGAAATTTCTTCTTGTTTTGCAATGTTTTCTCAATTATAAAATCACAAGGACATAAAAACCAGGTTTGAACAGGAAAGGGTTAATAACTTATTTATTTATAACTAATCAGCTGATGATACCAGCAGACCATTAACCCATTACCAGACGATGAAGTTTTAGACTGATCCAAATTTAAAGGATCTGCAGACAACAATTCAAAGTTTATGAAATTTTTTATTTTATTAACTTTCTGGATATAAAACATTATGTAAATGAAGAAATTGCTTGTAACAAGCAATTTCTTCATATTACACAATGTTTTTCCTGATTAATTTTCTTTAGGGGTGTCCAAAGCGTCACTGTTTGGGAATAGGTTAATCACCTTCCTGACAGTATTGTAAGGTATTTTTATTGTTTTCTGATAGAAAGGTCCAAGCAATTATTTTCCAGGACATTGCAACAATCTGGTCTCCGATAATTGTTCATTTTGGCTCCAGGGAAATGTAACAGAAATCCTTTCCTTGATTGGACATTCAGTTAACCAATTACCACACAATCCAAAATTTGAATGTGTCAAAGAACTTAACCCTCGTCATACTGAATAAAATCCTCTACAGAGGAAAATCAAAGGGCTATAAGCGCTGGAAACACTGTATTGTTGGTTAATATTAATCTTCAGGTTTTATTGTACTAACAATTCTGGCTTAAAAGGGGCAAACTGGCAAGCAGGTTGTGTAGACTAAGACCAGACTGCATAATTTGCAGGCTGATCTTTGTCTTTAACTCCTGCTAAAACAGGATTATTCTGGTTTCAGCATGACAAGAGTTAAAAGCTATTTTGTCTACCTCATAATGGCCCTTGTTTTTCAATTGAAACCCACTTTATTTTGTCATAAGTAACCTCTTTTAATTTGATCAAGTCTAAAACTTTGTCTTGAGAATTGGTAAAGGAAACAAGACAATACACACTTTGATCTTCAAGACATTGATTCATTATTTTTTATCACCTTTCTGTTGTCGGCTTGTGATTCATTTTTGGCATTGGGGTTGTTCACCCAATACCACTTCTACAAATTTTAAATTGGTCCAAATTCAGACCCATAATATTAGAACACAAACTTTTAGATAAATTCAAATTGAAAGAGGTGGTAGTCTTCCAACCTAAAGGTGTGTAAGCAGAGAAATAATATAATTTATAGGGTAGAAAAGCACTAAATTTCAATTATGGAAAAAACAGGAAATTTTCCACTATGTTTCTCCTTGTATACCACCTTATAACTGCGAGAACAAATGAATGTATGGGAAAGAATTAAACCATAGTCAAGAAATGATTTTTTTTCCCTATAACCCATTATCAAATTCTGCAAAGAAAACATTGTGTAAAATGAAGAAAATGCTTGTTACAAGCAATTTCTTCATTTTACAAATTGTTTTCCCAATAGTTTTTCTTGAGGGGTGTGCAAAAGTATCACTGTTTGGCATTGGGTTAAACAAAATATCTAATTTACTTTATCAACACTTGATCATTTTTTCCCAAGAAATTGTCTCAGATAAAAATATATGTTTTCAAAGCAATTAGCTTCTATCTTTTGTCTTCTGATAACTTTGGAATATCATTCTCATCAAAGAGCTCCCATTGAAAACAAATACTGCGAAGATGTCTTTTAGGAAGATAATTCTGTAATCAAAGGATAGATTTTTTTTTGTCATTGTAATTGATGAAATTATTTTTTTACTAGCATTCTTTTTAATTCTTTCATTTAAAGGAATTAATTTAAATAAAATTCTCAGGAAAAAATAGACTCATTCTAATCAAATTTCAACCCTTTCCTGTTCAATACCTGGTTTTTATGTCCCTATCATTTCCCACTTGAGAAAACATTGTGGAAAAAGAAGAAATTGCTTGTAAAAAGCAATTTATTCTATTCTCACAATATTTTCTACCCTTATGTAAATATCTTCTGTAGAACTTTGATTATAGACCTTTTTAAGAATTATACTTTTGAAGCTGCTTTTTTTGTGTTGGGTTTTTATAATTTTTTTTCTCAAAATTTCTTCTGTAACCTGCTGAAATTCTGATACATTGAAGTGGAACTTTCTTTGAATTTCGACAATTTAAAACATTCTGATTTTGTAATGGGTTCATCAACAACTGATATAAAAATCTTTTTTTTTTCAAAGAAATTTAAACTTTTATTCCTTTGATTTAAATTCATTTTTGAAAATGCTTTTTTATTCTGCGAAAGGGCACAGGTTTACTAGAGAGAACACACTTGTGTTCTTCCATCATGGCAAACTAAGTTTTCTGGGGTAGTAAGCCACCAAATAGCACAATACTTAACCAGAAATTAAACATTACCATATGACAAAATGGTATACTGGTCTAAACTCAAGGAAGTTGCAGATATCAATTTGATATTGATGGAATTTAAAAATCTTCTGAGTCTTTTGGGTAGTAAACATGTAACAAGCAATTTCCTCATTTTCCACAATGTTTTCCAAAGCTTATTTCATGAGGTACATAACACAGCTGGATTGTGTGGGAATATAGATAATTGGTAATAAAGTAACCATATAGGGCAAATAGCTTTGATTGAGAATTCTCTATAATTATGCTGAGTTTGAAATAATAAACAATTGAAATAAAAGGCATAGGCATAGAAAAGTATTGAGACAATAATATTAGTGCAATTATCATTTTTATGCAATTTATTACAATCACTGTAAGCCTATTCAAGATATATGGCTCATATTTGAGATATAGGTTCCTTGCATTAATAGGCATCAGTTAGTTGTAAGATCAAGGTCATCCTTTCCTTTAAAGACTGCGTGGCCATATTTTATACATAATTATTGAGAATTATTTTTAGTCCATTTTGAGGGCTCTAAGTGTTAACCCATTCCCACACAATGACGCCCCTTAATATAAAAGCTTTGTTAAACATTGTGGATAATGTTACAAGCAATTTCTTCATTATCCACAATATTTTCTACCCCGAAAGACAAAGATTTTAACAATTCGTCTTCTTTCAATTTGGACAGATCTAAGATTGGAATGGGTTAAATTAATATAAGTCTTTGTTTATTCATAGACACTCAAAAGTTTTTCACCCCTTGAAAACTCTTCGGGCTATCCATGATTTATTATCCATATTAGGCAGATTGCTGACCAGGCCCACTGAGCTTCATTTGATAGTAACGACAGCGGTACAATTATTCTTTCAGACATTTGTTTCTCACCAATGGGTGGATAATCGTAAACTTATCTGGGTAACCAATGGAGGTTAGGAAAGGATGTAGTAGTAGTAAGTAGTGTGAGAAATACCAGGAATCCATTGTTAGGTGCTCGCCTTGATATGACTGAAATACTGTTAAAAGTGGCATTAAAAACCATTCAATCAATCAATAATTTGATTTTAAAATTTGGCCAGCCAGAACAAAAAAGTGAAATAGTTTGATGGCATAATTTCCATGCTATTCAAACAAAAAAAAAAGAAAGCTGTGTGTTCTGCCGCATTACATTATGGTCTTAAGAGTTGAACTAATCAAGTATTATTGTCACGGACATCTTTACCAGAGTAATTACTTAGTAATGAGATTATTTTACCCTGTGGGCCATGAATTTGGGACATCAGTCAGGTCAAACCAGCACATCTTTCCAATGTCACTCCCAAAGAATGACTGTATTTCTCCTATTGGGACTATCCTCTCTATTTAGCAATATTGGATCAAAGAAAAAACCTTCAGAAGTTGTATAAGTTCACTGAAAGAACGACATTAGGAAATTTAACCCATTACCACACAATAAAGTCTTAGACTGGTCCGTAATGAAACAAGATGCAGACGACAATTTCAAGTCGGTGAAATTTAGAGGAAAAAAATGCCTTTAAGGACAGAAAACATTGATAGAAAACATTGAAAAATTGCGTATTACAAGCAATTTATCTTTGTCCTCAATGTTTTTCAAAGGGTTTTTTTGTGGTATGTAAAAAATAGGGATTGGTTGGGAAGGGGTTAATTGATGAAGTTTTCCTCTAATTTGTTAATATGTTTTCACTAAACAATCATTAAATGGTAATTATCTTTAGTAGATCTTCAATAGGTCCTCAAATCAGAAGAAATATATAAGTAAATATCTGATGGCCATACTGAGTAGATGTGCCATTTGAAACTAATTTGTGCATAGCTCCAATGTCAAGATCACAGCTCAATTTAGTCAAATATTCATTTGGCTGGAAATGATGTTCTGGGATTGTTTTCTAGCATTAGGATAAATCTAGTAAGTTTTAGTAAGTAACGGGCCTTCTTCTTTACTAATTATCATAGCTATGCAATCACTTACAATTACATAGTTTTCATGAAGAAGTTACACCATAGAAAATTTACCTAGAAAAGGAGAAAATCTTTGGTTGAAAATAATATGTCCATTTCCGTATTAGCTCTTGTTGTGCTGAATAGAATCCTTTTCAAAATAGCTATGAAACCAAAGAGCTGAAAACACTCCTAAGGCTGGTGGTAAGTATTTCTGTTGAAAAAAAATCTACAAATAATACAGAAAAACAGGTGGTGTAGACAGATCACACTGTTTGTGCAGTCCACACTTGTTATCTCAATTTTTTCAGGCCGTTTCAAAAAGCTGGAGATAACTGAAGTTAGAGGTAAAAAAAATAAGCCGTCAAACTGAAAGCTGAAAGTTTTTACTTGAAGAAGGAGTTTTGTTAAATGCTGCAAACTTTGACGCGTTCACGTAACATGCGGTTATTTCAGGATTTTCACATCTCAGACAACTACCGATGATCAATTTAATCCGAATGGTCTCAAAAGTTTATTAATCATGATGATGTTAGCCTTATTAAACTGTATTTGTTAGTCTTATTGTCTGATTAACAGGTAAATTTCGAGGCAAAAATTGAAAGGCTCAAAAACAGCTCAACATTACAGGAATTACTGGTTTTACTGGTTCGAGATAAGCATTCAGTTTAATATGAAATAAAGAAAGAATAAAGAAACAGACTTACAAATGCGTGACCTAAACTTATCTGGAAAGTCGAGATTTCCAATTTCTATGTTGACTCTATGTTGTGAGTTGCAGGTTCATATCCCATGTAGGGATATTGTATTTGAGCAGGTCACTTTATAGACAGAGCCTCATTCATTACCCAGCTGTATAAATGGCAAGCAGTGGTTAGAATCCATTGCCTCTCTCACTAGTGCACCTGATAACCTCTTAACTGAGCTAGGACCACAATTAAAATAAGAGTTAGTATGTTTCTTTTTCATATTGACCTCTAGTAAAATAATGTCTAATGGCCCTAAATTGTCTTGAGGGGGAAAGCTACAGTAACTGTTATATCATATTATATGAGCAATTTCTTTAATTAAAATTTTGAGGGATCCTGTATCATGAAATGGTCAGAGCAGGGCTAGGACTTGTAGTCTGAGAGAAATTTAGGGTTATTGGTTTGAGTCCTGTCCACACCAATGTTCTCATGGGAATGTCCTTATAGGGTAAGGCATTCAGAGCCCCTTGGGCCTTGTTCTGGTGATTTCAGGGGAGTACATGCATAAGTCAACTTTGCTATGATAATTGAAAGATTGTTCAAATTGACATAAAATCCCTTTCAATTGATTTTTATTTTCGTATTTTTGTTTAATTCACTTTACATTTCCGACAATTATATACTAAAATCTACTATTTCATCTTACGAAATCAGATATCTTATTTTATTTTGCGCCTTGAAAATGCCAGCAAAATCATTATTGGATTTCCTAGTGTGATTCCAAAATCTCTGAATCTTTTTAAATTAAAGTAATGCATTGAAATCAGGAACAGCTTTCTCTCTCATTTATTATTCATAGAATTAGGAGAATAGAATGGTTCTGATACCATGTAAAATTCCATTGGTAAAATAATTTAGTAAAGTCCTCTAACTGCACAAGTAATGTTTGGAATCTTTCTATCTGGTTAATAGTGGTAGTTCTACCCATTCCTACACAATGACACTTTGTGGGCCCCTCAAGAAAAACAATTGAGAAAACATTGTATAAAATGAAGAAACAAAGCAATTTCTTCATTTTTCACAATGTTTTCTACCCTGAAAGATGAAAAAATCTAAAATTTCATAGACTTGTCTTCAAATTGTCATCTGCAACTCTTTTTGATTTAGACCAGTCTATGATTTTGCCATCTTGACTTAAGCAAATTGAATGGTTTAAGCTGATCACAATGGGTGAGAAATTAAGACACAAATGGTTTCAATGTCATAGAGACCGATTTCTTTTGGCGTCTTCATTCTGCCATAACACATTAAAATAGGGGACTATGTAAAAAGTCTTGGTGGAAATGTATGCATCTTTTAGATTTCTTGATTGTACTGTCATAATTAGAATGGTCTCTTTCATAGCTTGATTAGATTTGTCAGAATTTATTGATTGATTGCATGGGGTTTAACACCACTTTTAACAGTCTTTCAGTTATATCACAGCAACTGGAGCACCTAACAATGGATTCCTGGTATTTCTTGCACTAGTACTACCACTACATCCTTTCCTAGCATCCAGCTGCTATCACACGTAGGTTTACGATTATCCACCCATTGGTGAGAGACATATGTCGGAAAGGATATCTGCTGCCGGGGATCAAACCCATGACACCGCATGATAGAAGTCTTAGCTGAAAGGTACAATTAACCCATGACCAGATAAAACTTTGGACTGGTTCAAATTGGAAGAAGTTGGAGACAACAATTACAAGTTGACAGAATTTAAATATCTCCACTAATCTGGGTAGAAAACTATGTGAAAAATGAAGGAACTGCTTGCAGTAAGCAGTTTAATCATTTTCGACATTGTTTTTCCGAACACTTTCCATGCATGTCCAAAAAAGTGGGATTGTGTGGAAATTGGTTAATCTAGATACAATCTATTATGTTAAAAGGGGGCATTCAATAGGTTGCAGTATGAATATATAATTTTGGAAAAGTGGTCAGATCTAGCACAGGTTTAGACCAGAGATGGCATCTCGAAGTTGAATACATAACATATAACTAGTCAGATAATCCATTCAACTTTCAGAAAATCTTCAAAAAGGAAAATGTCAACCCTGGTCAACCTCTGCAATCTGTCCAGGCTAATCAGGGTCATTACATTTCACACTACCCTTATGGCCCCTTTTTGCATTTAATGGCAATCAAACTATATCAGTATAACCCTTTCCTGTTTTTCAAAATATTAGACCTGTCCAAATTCAAAGGTTTTGCAGACCACAATTAAAAGTGGATTTGATTAGAAAAATAAATATTCAGTGGGATAGAAAATATTGTGGAAAAAGAAGAAATTTATTCTTACAAGCAATTTCTTCTTTTTCTACAATGTTTTCTCAATTATAAAATGACAGGGATGTAAAAACCAGGTATTGAACAGGAAAGTGATAAAGTAAATACATTTTTCTTTTCAGGGAGAATATATAGAGTTTCAATTTGGAGCCCTTTTTAATGTATCAACAATGGCAGGTGAGAAAATTGCTAGGAATAATCAACAGTTGTGTATAAAAATGTTGTAACTACAGCTTATAGGAGTCAGCTTTTCAGTCAGTCCATCAGTTAGTTGGTTTGTCTGTCTGTAGCCTTTTCAGCTTGACTATTCGAAGAATATGAGGGCTATTCAAGGCATCGGCTTCATGCTTTGCCTCTAGGCAAAGATTCATTATTCAGACATTCATTTTAGTAGAATTTTAACTCTTTTCTGACTTAGAGAAATTCTTATTTGACTTACATTTTAATTGAAAGATTTTTAGGTCACCTGACCGAATGGTCATGGTGACATATCGCAATCATGGTTTGTCCGTCGTCGTGCATCGTGCGTTGTCCGTCGTCCGTTAACTTTTAAACATTTTCATCTTCTCTCAAGAACTACTGGGCCGATTTCAACCAAACTTGGTAGAAAGCATCATTGGGGGATGCCAATTCAAGTTTGTGAAAAAAGGGGTTCTGGGGGTCATAGGGGCCCAAATAGGGGGCAAAAAGGGGTAATTTTTGGTTCTTCTTAAAAATCTTCTTCTAATAAACCTTTAATGCCAGAGCTTAAATATTTTGTGTGCCTGACAACTAGGACAGGTATATTATAAATTGTGAAATTCATGACCCTGGGGTCATGTATGGGGCCACACCCAGAGGTCAAAGTTCATCAGGTTAAAAAATTCACATTTTCATCTTCTTCTGATGAAGTACAAAGCCAATTTCAAACTAACTTGGTAAAAAGCATCATTTGGTAATGGTTAATCGGATTTGTGAAAATTAAAAGGCTGGGGGGTCAGGGGGCCCTAAAATGGGGACCAAAAGGGGGTAATTTTTGGTAACTTTTAAATATTTCATCTTCTTCTCAAGAACTACTGAGGGGATTTCAACCAAACTTGGTAGGAAGCATCATTTGGGGATGCCATTTCAAGTTTGTGAAAATAGGGGTTATGGGGGTTAAATGGGCCCAAATAGGGGGCAAAAAGGGGTAATTTTTGGTTCTTCTTTAAAAATCTTCTTCTAATAAACCGTTTATGCCAGAGCTTAAATATTCTGTGTGCATGACAACTAGGACAGGTATATTATAAATTGTGAAATTCATGTCCCTGGGGTCATGTATGGGGCCACACCCAGAGGTCAAAGTTCATCATGTTGAAAAATTCACATTTTCATCTTCTGATGAAGTACTAAGCCAATTTCAAACTAACTTGGTGAAAAGCATCATTGGGTACTGATTATACAGATTTGTGAAAATTAAAAGGCTGGAGGTCAGGGGGGCCTAAAATGGGGACCAAAAGGGGGTCATTTTTGGTAACTTTTAAATATTTCATCTTCTTCTCAAGAACTACTGAGGGGATTTCAACCAAACTTGGTCGGAAGCATCATTGGGGGATGCCAATTCCAGTTTGTGAAAAGAGGTGGGGGGGGGGGGGGCTTGGGGTAAAAGGGGCCCCAGTCGGGGGCAGAAAGGGGTTAATTTTTGTACTTCTTAAAAAATCTTTTTCTAATAAACCCTAAATCACTTGTCTTGATGCTCTTTTACTCAGGTGACCGTTAAGGCCCACTGGGCCTCTTGTTTATTCATATTACTACTTAAGTATTATGGCTAATGTTGACATTGAATTGCTGTTACTATCTAGTACTTAGAATAGTCGAGCGTTGCTGTGCTCTGACAGCTCTTGTTTTTTGTCTGCTCATTTACTCAGCAACTACTTTAGAGATTTGTTTCAGACTTTGAAGATAAACTAGATATACTTCTTTATTTCATGAAGAATTGAATATTTGTCTTGCGAGGTGTGAAAACCTGATATTATTATATGTTAATGTCAAACTATATGTGACTACTGAAATGTAAATTGCACCGTTTTTATCCAGCCCAGTAACTTCCTTTAAAAACTTTCAGTTTGATGGCCAGGTCTTTTTACCTTGAACTTAGGTTATCTTGAGCTTTTTGCCAATAGGTCTCATTTTACTTGACATATCACAAAATAATCTCTGTGCTATTGGATAAATCATTGACATAATGTTCTTCATTTCTCAGCAGGTTTTGTTCTAATTTTGTGCATGCAATTCTCTCATCAGCATCTATGGGTTTTAAGAAATGGATTAATGATGGAGCCTTTTAACCCATTTTCATATGACAGAATTTCAGATTAATCTAAATTGAAAGATATTGCACGCATCAATTTCATGTTTGGGAATTTGAAAAGATCTTTGCCTTTTAGGATAGAAAATATTGTAAACATTGAAGAAATAGCTTGTAGTAGTAATTTCTTCAATGTCTTCAGGCTGTTTCCTTGAGGGGCTTAAAAAGCAGATTTGTGTGGGACTTAAGGGTTAAATTTATTACAGGAAGACACAATTTTAGACTAGTCCAAATTGAAAAGGTTGTAGATTTTGAATTTAAAGGTAGGAAACTCTATTTTACCACAATATATTGATGGTTTCTTTGTGAAACAGTTGTAACTGCCTATAAACATATAGGCAGTTGCGCGCTGAATCATTGATATGATGTATTATCCAACTACATTGTACCACTCCCCTACTAAGTAGAAGGAGTATAATGGTTTCACCATGTCTTCCTGTCCATCCATTCCATCTGTCTGTTTCCATCTTCTTTGGTTCTGTTCACTAACTGTGGAACCTACAGACCTGCAACCATGAAACTTCATACAACTGTTGCCAATAATCCAAGGAAATGTCCTATTATTTTAAGGTCACAAAAGTTAAGGCCACAAAATTCAATGTACTTATGAAAACTTTTTCCTTGCTTTAGCTCATAAACCATATCGATGGCTTAGAGCAAAAACATAGTATGGCTCTATACATTGTATAGAGCCATACTATGTTTTTGCTCTAAGCCCTCGATATGACCTAGGACTTACAAACTTTATATTTTATTGCATATTGCAAGAAGCTGCCCTATTGTTTTTGAGTAACATTTATAGGTAAAAGGTCAATTGTGCAAGTTTAGTGATAAAATGCTGGTTGAGGGTCTGCTTTGTGACAATTCTAGTTTCAAAAGTCAAAATTTGGGATTGTTTGATAATGAGCTAAGGGGTATTATCCAAGATTTGCCATTAACCCTTGTCATGCTGAACCCGGAATATTCCTGTTTTGGCAGGAGGTATAGACAAAGATCAGCTTCCACGTAAGGAAAACATTGTGGAAAATGAAGCAATTACTTGTAACAAGCAATTTCCTCATATTCCACAATGACTAATACTTATAATTGTTGTCTGCAACTTCTTTCGATTTTGACCCATCTGGTTTTTTTTTTTATTCTTGTATTGGTTAAGCAGTAAAGCTGTATATCTATAACCATTTTATGGTTTTACTCTTAAGTATTATAGATGATCCCTTCTCCTAATAAAAATCTGAAAAATTTAGCATGAAAAAGTAGTTCCCACCAATGGGTGATAAATTGGACGAGTAGCTGGAGGCTCAGAAAGTCTGAAGTGGTATGTAGTACTAATTAGAGAAATACTAGGAATCCATGATTAGGCGCTCCAGTATAATACTGAAATACTGTAAAAATTGGAGTTAAACCACAAACAATTAGAAATTACTTGCATGTTTCTCTTCCTCTTTTACAGCTGCAGGGATGGGTAACTTGGTGTCCGATGTTATTGGTATAGGGTAAGTAAGGGAGTTTTTTGCTGAACAATCTCTCAGATTACAAAATTGAGACTGGTCTACATTGAATATGCAGCTGTGTGGATGGATGTGCATGTATTTTCTTGGTGTATTAACAATTGCAATACTGAACCTGGAATATTCCAGTTTTAGCAAGAGGTATAGACCAAGATCAGACTGCACAGTGCAGTCTGATCTAGTCTCCAGCTGCTGCTTTTCCCTTTTTAGCCAGAGTTGTTCACAAGATAATTTTTCAAAAGAATTAATGACCCACAATACTTGCATCCAGTACTGTCAGTCCTTTGATTTTAATGTAATTCTGTAGAGGATTTTATTCAGTATTACAATGGTTAACCCTTTCCCACACAATCCCTCCTTTTTACGTACCACTAGAAAAAGCTTTGGAAAACATTTTGGAAAATGAAGAAATTGCTTGTATCAAGCAATTTCTTCATTATCCACAATGTTTTCTATCCCAAAAGATGAAATAATTTGAAATTCCATTTACTTGAAATTGTCGTCTGCAGCTTCTTTCAATTTGGGCAAGACAAAAATTTTGTTGGGTGGGAATGGGTTAAGTTATTGGTATTGGATAGATCAGGGAAGTTTTTCCAACATGCTCTCCCTGCTGAAAATCTATACTGGTCTATTTCAGATAGGCTTCAAACTTCATGTATAAGTGAATGAAGTTGAAAATGAAAAATTATTTGTTACAAGCATTTGCTCTTTGCCTTAGATATTTCCTTAGCCCATTCCCACACAATGACGCTTTAAAATGCCTCTCAATATAAAAGCTTTGGAAAACTTTGTGGACAATGAAGAAATTGCTTGTTACATGCAATTTCTTCATTATCCACTATGTTTTCTACCCAAATTACAACAATTTTAAAAATTTGAACAATTTTAAATTGTTGCCAATTTGGCCCAGTCTAAAATGTCAAGGGTGGGAATGTTTTATTTTTTCACAATTTTTTT
The DNA here is from genome assembly GCA_946902895.1 of Fragum fragum. Classification (NCBI taxonomy): domain Eukaryota; kingdom Metazoa; phylum Mollusca; class Bivalvia; order Cardiida; family Cardiidae; genus Fragum; species Fragum fragum. Next base: position 20,943,791 of record OX336367.1, read on the forward strand.
CATAGGTGTATTTTCTTAAGCGTGTAAGATGTGGGATTGTGTGGTAACAGGTTAACCAAGTAATAGACAACAAAATTTTAGACTGGTCCAAAATCAAGGAAGTTGCAGACAAAAGTTTAAAGTGGATGAAATTTTGAAAAAAACTTTGTCTTTAGGGATTGAAAACATTGTGGATAGTGAAGGAATTGCTTTTAACAATGTTTTCCCATTTAGCTTTTCTCCTGAATGGCATAAAAAAGCAGGATTTTGTGGGAATGTATTTAACCCATTACCAGCTGATAATATTTTTGACTGGTCCAAATTAAAATGAGTTGCAGACGACAATTAAAAGCTTATAAAATTTTAGGTTTTTTCAACTTTCTGGGTAGAAAAAATTGTGTAAAATGAAGAAGTTGCTTGTAACAAGCAATTTCTTCATATCATACAATGTTTTCCCAAATGTTTTTCTTGAGGGGCGTCCAAAAGTGTCATTGTGTGGGAATGGGCTAATGAATGATCTATTGAAAAGAAGTACTTCTAGGAAAAAATTATTATGTTTGGAAATTTATGGTAGAGTTTTCCATCCATTTTGAATGAGGGATTAAACAGCCACTTGAAATTCAAGACTTCTTCAGGAAATCGTCCAATCATTTATGTTGGAGCAAAAGCCAATCAATCCATTTTTATTTTGGCTTATTTTATCATTCATTACCAAACAACAGAATATTAGATGAAAAATAGTTGTACCCAGTGTTTAACATGAAAAAGATGAAATGTTTCAAGAACAACTACAAAAGATGGAAAACATTGTAAGAAATGAAATAATTCTTTTATACAAGCAAAGTCTCCCATTTTGCATCCCTGTCTAGTTTTCCTTATATTTTTCATGCTATAATCAATGTGTTTAACCCATTACCAGATGATAGAATTTTAGACTGGTCAAAACAAAAGGAGCTGCGGACCAAAATTTTAAGTTTATGAAAATATAGATTCTTTTAACTTTCTGCTTGACAACATTAGGGAAATGAACAAATTACTCAGTTCAATGAATTTCTTCATTTTACACAATGTTTCCCAAATGTTTTTTCTTGAGAGTTTTCAAAAAGCATGATTGTATGGAAAATGATTAAGGTAAGTTATCCAAATTTATATATGATTTTATTCTTTAGGTCTGGAGCCTATGTAGAGAAGATATTTGGAAGATTTGGTGTTCTAAAAGCTCCTAAACTAACTCCTGAACAAGCTGACCTGCCAAATACAAAGTCTATATCAAACTGGGTAAGTCCTTGAAGGGTGAATGAATGTTAATTTGATGACCTTGAACTAGATTCCTTTGGAAAAAAGTTATTGACTTAATGCGCCTTATTTTGTAAAATTTACTAAAAGGAGGTAATTGATGCTATTGGAGTGATTATTTACTCAAAAAAAGTTTAGACTTCTCAAAAAATAAAAAAAAAAAGGTTTATTGAAATCTGTAAAAGGGTTTGTCTATAACAGTAGGAAAATGAACCATATCTTAATTTTCCATAATGCTTTACTTAGTTTTTTGTCAGAGTCATGATGAGTTAATCGGTTAAATTCACCTTGGTTGAGCAATACAGGTGCCTCTAGTCTGACAAGTTTAGAAAAGGGGTTTTAATGATAATTTACTCGTTTACAATCTTGGAGATAATTTTAGCTCAATGATATGAAGGAGATGTACCAGGTTACAAAAACTCGAAAATTGTCAGTAGTGTGAACTAGAAGTAAGATACATGTGGTCTTGCCTGAAAAGTTTCAGTCTTATCAAGTCATATTTTTTTTAGCCCACTGCCACACCATCCTGCTTTTTGGGACCCTAAAGAAATACAATGCAATACAATTTCTCCTGTTCTCACAGTCTTTTCTACCTCATTTAATATTTATTTTCGAAATTTGATATGCTTCGGTATTTGTCTGCAACTTCTTTCAATTTTGGCCAGTCTAAAAATTTGTTATCTAGTAATGGCGTTAACCCATTGATAGACGGCAAATTTTTAGACTAGGCTAAATTGATAGAGGTTGCAGATGACAATGAAAATTGGGTGCAATTTTAAATAAACCATCCTATGTGGTAGAAAATATTATGGGAAAAGTAGAAATGGGCCCCTACCGATATACGGAGTTCTCCCGAAAATTGCCCTTTAATTAACTCCCTTGATTCTACTGGGTAGTTCAGGTTTAAATTTCAACAAAGAGTATATAAGGGCTCAGACTAAAATCGTCTGTTTTGGAGAGAATTAATTATTTTTTCGGTAACTCACACATAAGAATATTGAGTACTTTTGTAATACTTATAGATTATGAAAATGTTTTGGTAGTTTTTATTTATTTTGACACGTTATAATCGTCTTCCCGTCCGAGTTTCATCCAGTTGTCTTATTCTACTTCTCATTTTCGAAACAAAATTAGCAAAAGTGTCCTTCATGGTGAATTGTTGCTTTTATTTCTTTAGCTTGATAATATTTATTATTTATGCAAACAGAAAAAACAACAACGGGGGGGGGGGGGACAAAATTATTGCGATAAAAGGAGTAATTTTACAAGGAATTTCTCCAAATCTGAGCGATCCGTTATCTTTTATACAAATGGATTTTAATATTTCCTCTGTATCCTATTTCGTTCTGAGATTTTTTTATCAACAAAGGTTTAAATGGTAAGTTAATCTTAAGAATTATCGATGTTCGTCCATAAACTCTTGTTTTAATCCATTTTGAATTGGTATCTTTGATTATGCAATAGTCCACGGGTGGTATCCGGATATATCTCATAACGATCGGCTATTTGCTTTGATTTTCACACGACTGCCCAGATGTCCTTCTTTTGACTAATTAACAAGGTAGTCGGTTGACTTATATTATTTGGAATTTATCTAGTTCTAAAGATTGATTAATGTTTTATCTTTCTGTCCATATTCTATATGCAAAATGATGTGGTTGGGTCCTTAAGTAAAAGTACACTATGAGAGGTTAAATGCTCCTTTTTTTGCGTAGAACCAGATATTTTTTTTCGAATTTGATATAGTGGAATGTTGAGTACGCTTATAATACTCTTAAAATATGGAATTGTTGTGGTAGTTTATATTAACGTTCACACGTTTAATCGTTTTTCTCTCCCGACCTAGGAACCAATTTTATTCTCGTCCAGTTTTCATATTTTACTTCTCATTTTCGAAAAAAATAGCAAAGGCGTCCTTTGTAGGAAATCATTGCGTTTACTTCTTTAACGTAAAAATACTTATTAAAACAAGGAAACCACACAACAACAACCAAGAATAACAATACTGCGATAAAGAGTACTTTTTACGCCGATTTTCTCCACATCTGAAAGATCCATTATTTTCGGTACACATGGCTATCAAAATTTCGTTCGTATCCTCTTTCGTTCTGAGATTTTTTTTTCTGTAAAGGGTTAATTGGTAAATCAAATCAAAAATCAAAAGTCATCGAGGTCATCTCATAAATTGCTGTTTTAATCCAAGTAACTTACACGCTTCTGATCGGTATATCTGATTGCGTAATAGACCACGGGTGCTACTTTTGATATACATTGGATATATCTCATAATGATCGGTTATTTGCTTTTGATTTTCACCCGATATCCTCTTATTACAAGGAACAAAGGAAGTCGTTTACTATTACTTCTAATTCTAAGGAATTTGCGAGATTGTACATTTTAAATAGGATTATAAAAGCAAGAGGTAAAGGAAATCTATTTTAAAACATTTCTCATTTAGAAAAATTTGGAAAAAATGTTTAAGTAAGAAAATATGAAAAACATGTTTAAGATCATTTTTTAACAACAAAAAGATTTGAATATTTAGTATATATACATTGAATCATATATGTCATTGCATGATATATCTCAATATAGTAATAAGAATTTGGTATCAACTAAATGGATTAAAACGTGCAAATGATTGTCTTAGTTTGATCTTTGAAACACTTGTTACGGTCATCTCTTTTATATTTCCACTTTTTTATTTCTCACTTGTTCTCAAATACTTAAATACATGAAATGATATAAAACAATAAATTTAAAAAAAAAAAAACATTCAGCAAGGTAGAAATACTGCGGAAAAGGAAAAAAATTCAACAAGCATACTCTTTTTCCACAATGCATTCTCAATTTGAAAACCAGAGGGACGTATAAACCAGGGTTAACCAGGATACATTTTATATGAAAAATATAAATTTGTGCAGACATCTAATATCAGATGCTAAAGCTTGTGCATGTTGATTGAATTAAATTGGTTAACCCATTCGCACATAATGACGCCTTAGGCACCCTTAAGAAAAATAATTGGGAAAACATTGTACAAAATGCCAACATTGCTTGTAACAAGCAATTTCTCTTTTTCCCGAATGTTTTCTGCCCAGAAAGATGAAAATATCTACAAATTAATAAACTTAAAGTTGTCATGTGCAATTTCTTTAAATTTGGCACAGTCTAATATTTTGCCCTCCGGTTCTCGGCTAAACACCACTTTCAACATTAAATCAGTTACTAAGCATAACTGACATTTCATCTGAGCCACCAGCTGCTCACCCTACTTAAACCTTATCATTTGCCGATTGGTAAGAAATTAATGATATATCTTATTTGCCATTGGTAAGAAACGAAGGAAATATCTTGGGAGGACCTACAGAGGCTACAATAATTTCCACAAGCCTCCAGACACTTTACTAAGCTTGTTGAGGATCATGCAGTGAAATTCTGATCAAATTTATTTCATATTCATCAATGAAAAGGGTATTTGGAAAATTCCCATGGTCATGAAATGAAGACGTTTGGAGAGCTTCTTTGTAACAGTTCCTGTTTGTAAAATGACATATATCTTATAAATTCAAAGCTCCGTTTGACATGTGAAACCATTTTTTAAAAAGGGAAATAACGGAATGTATTTCCGTGAGTATGACTGTATTCATTTCGATCAAAAAAGCTCTTTTTATGGTAATTAATACATATATCCGGAATTAGGGAATATCCGAAAAATACACTTTCATACCGGCTCATTTACAATTATAAACGCGTAAAGCGTCTCTTAACTTTAAAATTAAGCTCAGCTGTTAAAATAAAGTAATCTCTAGATCATCTAGGGTTTCAACATTGATGACACATAGTAAGAGCTGGCAACAACAAGTTAATGTTTTCGATACCGATATCATCGATTTTTTCACCGGAACTACCCAAAGATTTAAGGGAGGTCACTCTAATACTACAACTAAGCGGAGTAACTCTGGATATCGGTAGGGGCCCATTGCTTGTTACAAGCAATTTCTTCTTTTTCCACAATATTTTCTCAAGTATAAAATTACAGTGACGTAAAATGCTGGGTTTTGTACAGGAAAGAGTTAAGTTCATGTTATCTATTCACAGGGTAGAACAGTAGGAATTACCATTGGTTGTTTGTTAGGAATGTTTCCACTGTTACTGAACTGTTTCAAAACCTGAGGACAGCAAATGATGATACCCCTTGAGTTTAGATCATGCCTTTAGACAGAGGAAGACTCTTGGATTCGAACCCAGCCTTACCTAGTAGAGAAGTTGAACAGTTGCCATAGAACCAAGTTATGCTGTCTGATCCTGTATTCACTTAAAAGTTGAAAGAGAATTCTGATGAAGATGTATTGATGTGATCAAAAATTTGATTGGATTAGACACATGCTTTGTTTAATGACTGGTTTCACCCATTCTCAGACAACAAAAGTTTAGACTGGTACAAATTCCAAAAAGTTGGTGTCAACAATTTTAGTATGTGAAATTTAAACAGTCATTCTCTTTTTGGGTTTAAATCAATATTTCACAAGGAACATCTTCATATTCCACTGTGTTTCATAACCTTTTTTAACCCATTATCAGACAATAAGATTGTAGACTGGTCCAAATTCATAGAAGATGCAGACAGCAGTGCTAAGTTGATAAAATTTTAAATTTTTGTATCTCTTGGAGTAGAAAATAATGTGTTAAGTGAAGAAACACAATGTTTTTTAAATGCTTTATATACGCCCATCGAAGACGGAACGTATTATGGGATCACCCGAGGGGTCCAGTGTCTGGTGGCGTCCACTTCTTTGTCCGGAGCATAACTCTGTCATCTGAAATCCGATTGACTTGAAACTTGGCAGTTATTTTCCTCTCATGAAAACGGAGTGCAGTGCACAAGAACTGTAACTCTACCTAGCTTATTTATTTAGTTATTCCCCTTTGTTGTTTTTCATACTTTCATTTTGTCCGGAGCATAACTCTGAAAAAATAAATAGCTATGATCATGAAACTTTATGGGTGGATAGATATCATAAAGGGGAAGTCCAGTGAACAAGAACCAAAACTCTACCTTGCTTTTTTTTTCAGTTATTCCCCTTTGTTGTTTTTTACACTTTGATTTTGTCCAGAGCATATCTGTGAAAGTATAATAGCTATGATCATGAAACTTTATGGGTGGATAGATGTCATAAAGGGGATGAATAGTGCACAAGAATTCTAACTCTACCTAGCTTATTTTTTTAGTTATTCCCCTTTGTTGTTTTTTCATACCTGGATTTTGTCAGAAGTATATCTCTTAAAGTATAATAGCTATCATCAGGAATTTTTATGGGCAGATAGATGTCATCAAGGGGAAGTGCAGTGTCAATGAATTGTTACTCTACCTTGCCTATCTTTTTAGTTATTCCCCTTTGTTGTTTTTCATACTTGGATTTTGTCTGGAGCATATCTCTGTACGCATAATAGCTATTATCATGAAATTTTATGGGTGGGTAGATGTCATCAAGGGGAAGTGCAGTACACAAGAACCGTTAATCTACCTTGCCTATATTTTGCTTTATTCCCCTTTGTTGTTTTTCATACTTGGATTTTGTCTGGAGCATATCTATGAAAGTGTAACAGCTATCATCATGAAACTTTATGGTTGGATAGATATCATCAAGGAACATATCTTTTTTTTTCAAATCTCTTATAGTGTAACAGCCTATGGTTTTAAAAACCTCATGATAACAAGAAAAAACACAAGAAACATAAGTTATCATTGTGAATTGTTACTCTGTCTTGAAATTAGACTTAGATTTTAATCCCCTTCCCCATTCATAACCAGCAGTGTGATGGGGGTATTTTGTGACAATTTGCCACCTTGTTTCTTGATTGGTGTCAAAAAGCATCATGATGAGGGAATGGGTTTAAAGGGATGTTAAAAAGTGGGTTTAGTTATTATAAATAAGATGGTCAATATATTACAGTAATCTACTCTTAACTCATTCCTGTTCAAGCGAAGGATTTTGGGTTGCAAGGATTTTTATACTTGAGAAAAAATTATGGAAAAAGAAGAATTTTTCTTGAGACAAGCTGCGTCTTCTTTTTCGGCAATATTTTCTACCATATTGAATGGTTATTTTTCAAATGAAATTCCCTTTGAATTTTCTTCTGCAAAACCTTTGAATTTGAAACCTTTAAAAATTTGCAAAACAGGAATGGGTTAAAATGCTTTCATTGTGAACAAAAAATGTGTATTTTCACAAATGGCAGAGCCGCAAGTTAAAATATTCCTTGTATTGTTCAAAATGAAAGTTTATCAATTATACACATTTCAAAATGACAGTAAATCTATTTCATTACTGCAAAAGTCAGATAAAATATGAATTTAAGGCAAATTCAAGAAACTTTTTTGTGAATGCATGATGTTGCTTCAATAGTGCAGAGTTTATGTACAGTAGAGAAAAATGAATGAAGATTGGATAAAATCAATGCAAAACAATGAGTTAATTATTTCTATAATTTCATTGATCTGTCAGTGAAATTAAATAGTGATACTCCACTGAAAAAAAAAATGAGAATTCACTGAAAATCATTAATGAAATACATATCTTAATTTGTTTGTTTGTTTGAAACTTACATACGAAAAAGTTGATGGATTTTTAAAAATCTTTGTTGTTTATATGGAAAACATTTTGGATAAGGAAATCACTTGAAAAAAGCAATTTCTTCATTTTCCAAAATGTTTTTCGAAGCCTTTTTCTTGGGGCATAAAAAGCATCACTGTTTTGGAATTGATAAAGGAAGTTCAGTGTTGAGGTACTGATTTAACCCTTTCCCGTACAATGACCCTTTTAAACGCCCCTCTATATGAAAGCTTTAGAAAACATTGTGGAATTTGAAGAAATTGTTTGTAACAAGCAATTTCTTCATTATCCACAATGTTTTCTACCTAAAAAGACAAAGAATTTAAAGATTTCATCAACTTACAATTGTTGCCTGCTACTTCTTTGAATTTGGACTGATCTAATATTTTATCATGTTAGAATGGGTTAAGGTATTTGAGCTATGATAGTCCTAGGTAGAACTTGAAAAGCCCCAGTAAGATATACAAGTATTTCTCTTTGTACCTTGCTCGGATAAAACTTGGATTTTATTGCTTTACCGTCCATCGGTCTATGGTACCAAAACTGACCTCTTAGCATACTGAACCCAGAATATTCCTGTTTCTGCAGGAGGTATGGACAAAGATCAGCCTGCCTTGTATGTGTCTGATCTTAGTCAACACCATCTGTTTGTCCAATTCAAACCAGAGTTGTTTTTAAAATTCAATTTTCAAAATAAATATTGACCTGCAACTAGTACTCTCCGTGCTTTCAGTCCTTTGGTTTTCATTTAAGAGATGAAGAGAATAGTTTTTGTTTTCATGGAGGTATGAACTGAAAAACCTAATCACACTGTATGAATACGTGAAGCGGATTCATACATAGTGTGATTAGGTTTTTCGGTTCATACCTTCATGAAAACAAAAAATATTATCTTCATTTCTTATAGTTTAATAGCATTGAGCGAAAAATGCAACAACTTAACAAATTTTGATACTTTTTTGTAGTGAACTATTTTGTGTGGAAGCATTCAAAATGGCTGTGTACTCAAAATTTTGTTCATGGAGGTATGAATTAAATTTTTCGACCAATCAGATCACTCGTTTTTGATAGACGAAACCAACAATTAAATTATAAAAATTTGAAGAGGGATTTATTCAGCATGACAAGAGATAATCGTCAAACACAGGATATCCCTGTGACCTGAATGATAATTATGGTAAAATAGTTATGTCAAGCAAGTAGGTACATTTCATTGATTAACAACTACTGGTAAAAAGGTCAAGGTGTTGAACCCTATTACCACAGTCTGTAATGCAATATTCTTTCTGACATTTGATAAAAAAGATTGAAATGTGTTATACCATTCCCACTCAGTAACGTTTTTAGACGCCCCAAAAGAAAAATAGTTTTGGAAAACATTGTGGAAAATGAGAAAATTGCTTGTCACAAGCAATTTCTTCATTTACCACAATGTTTCCTTCCCAGAAATTTGAAAGAATCTAAAATTTCATAAACTTTGAATTGTCGTCTGCAACTTTTTTCAATCTGAGCCAGTCTGAAATTTTGCCATCTGGTAATGGGTTATTTGTTTCTCATCAATGGGCAAAGGATAAGTAGTAGGCCTAAGTGGAATGAGAAGCTGGTCTCTTGGAATGATCATTTGGTTAGACTGGTGTGAGAAACGACAGAAAACCATGGTTATGTGCACTTTGTGCTGTAATACAACTGAAATACTGTTAAAAGTGGTGTTAAATCCCATATAATCAGTCAATACAGGAATACTGTCTCCAGTCTATACCCAAACAACACAAATCTTTACTGGTCCAATTCAAAGAAATTGAAGATTACAATAAAATTGTGTGTAAATTAAAAAGTAGGTACCATATAGGGTATAAAACATTACAAGAAAAGGAAAAACAATGTTTTCCTAAGTTTCAGGGGCATCAGAATAGGGACTATTTGGTAATTGGTAATGTCAATTTAGTCTATACTTGTTGCTTTAACATATTCCCATGCATTACCCCCATTTTTTTAAGTTTCTCAAGAAAAAAGGCTTAAGAAAACATTGTGGGTAAAGAAAAAATTGCTTGCTACAAGAAATTTCTTCTTGTTCCACAATGATTTCTAGCATATAAAGAGATTTTTGAAATTGAATTCATTGAAATTTGTTATATGCAGCTTCTTTGAATTTCAACCAGTCTAAAAATTTGTCATCTGGTAATGGTTTTATGGGGGCATGTCTGTTTCAGAAATATTTACACCCTTTTTTCTTTTTTTTTTTTTTTTGTCTAAGATATTTTGTGTTGTACATTGTACATGTGCTTTCTTTCTACTCTTTATGCAAGTCATATAGTTGCAATATGTTCTCTATTTTACCTTACACAATAAATTATAGATGTATGTAGTTGTTTGTGTTTCTTTTTTTCAATATTTTACATTCTTTCAGGTATTATATGAATTTGTTGCATTTGTGTTTCATTGTTGAAAATGTCTGAAATTGAAAATGATATACATTTTACTGAAAATATACATGTTAATATACTGAAATAATTTTTATCCTGTTACCACACTACAAAAATTTAAAACACATCCAAACTAAAATAGGTTGCAGCCAACAATTCAAAATACACCCAAATTGAAAAACAAATGCCATATAAGATAGAAAATATTGTGTAAAAAAGATTATTGTTACTAGCCATTTCTCCTTTTTTTACAGTTACTTCTCAATACAATTTCTTGAGGGCATAAAAAGTCAAGTTTGTTTAGTACAGGGTTTAAGCTGTAAGAAATGAAGTGAAATATTTTAATTTTCCTGAGATATGAAAATAAAAACCTAATCATACTATTGTGTGTATTTTTTATTTTCCTACCTTCAGGAAACCCAAAAATAATCTATATGCAAACATCCTTGCATTTGAGACTGTTTTTTGGGGGAGGAGGGGGTGCAAAAGAAATTAAATAGATCCTTGCATTAAAATGCAGGTTTGTGAGGGAACAGGTCAAATTTGATTTCAAGTTCTCTTCAATATAGTTTCGAATAATACTGGCATAATATATTACAGTAAAATGTCCCTTTCATATCCTTTTATTACTGTATAGCTTACCTAAGCATGTAGTGCTTGGAATAAGCCAGATTGATAGTGACTAGTCTTTGTCTGTCATGAAGCCCCTTTCTAAACTGTAAACTGAGATTAAGACAAGGGATGGTATATCCAGTCTAAAATCATAATTTCTCCGCTATACCCTATTTTGTGGGTAGTCATTTAAACTGCCTTGATGAGACAATTGACAGGTCCCTTTTGTCAATTTAACCCTTTCCCATTTTTGGAAATTTTAGACTGGTCCAAATTGAAAGAGTTTGCAGACGACAATGAAAACTGGATGCCATTTGAAATGAAACCATCCTATGTGGTAGAAAATATTGTGGAAAAAGGAGAAATTGCTTGTTACAAGCAATTTCTTCTTTTTCCACAATGTTTTCTACAGTATAAAATCACAGCAAAGTAAAGTCCCGTATTTGAACGGGAAAGGGTTAAAATGGTTAAACCAATCAAATCATTCTTTTAAACTGGAAGTGAACTTTGAACTCATACATTTATGTATTCCAGCTGTAGTTACAACATTTAGGTAACCAACCAACGGCTTGCCTTTTATTTTATATCTCTCATCACATATTTGACAAAATAATGTCATTTGTTGCCTAAGTCAAACTTCCATGTTGGAGGAGATTGGCCTGGTCCAGGGATTCATCAATCCCTGGTTTTTACGTCCCTGTGTTTTTATAATTTGGCATACATTGTGGAAAAAGGTAAAATTGCTTGTAACAAGCAATTTTACCTTTTTCCACAATATTTTCTAACCTACTTAATAATTATATTTGCTAATAAAATCAACATGAAATTGTCGTCTGCAAAACCTCTCAATTTGGACAGGTATAAAATATGAAATATAATAAAGGTTTAACTGAGTTTAAACAACATTGGGTTTGTGAAATTATTATAGAGTTTATTGAATCTAAAGTCTAAAATACGCAGGTGAGCAGCACAGGGCCATTATGGACCACTTGTTTATTTGTTCATTGATCTTGCTTAGTTTATAATACCAATATTTACAGCTAGACTTTTTCATTTATTATATAGTTGTTTCCGATGCATTTCGTTTATAAGATCTATTTGTAATTTTTAGATCTATTAATGACTTTTCTCTATAGATTAAAGTTAGTTTTTATGTCTTTTTTGTTGTTTTTACAATAAATTTAGACTAGTCAAAATTCAGAGAGATTGTAGAATAAGGCGAAAATAAGCCAAAAAGGGTCATCGTGATAACTGACTTAACACTTTCTTGTTCAATCCCTGGTTTTACGTCCCTGTGATTTTATAATTTGGAAACATTGTATGAAATTCTTTTTCTACAATACTTTATACCGTACTGAATATATATTTTTAAAATTAATTCCTCTTGGACAGGTCTAAAATTTTGAAAAAAAGGAAGGGGTAAAGGATAATTTTATATAACAGACTGGGTGGACCAGGGGTATATCAATGGTAGAATAATTATTCAAGACACAGAAAAAATACCCAACAGAGAAATACTAATCCTAGTCGGTCTTTGCAGCCTGACCAGAGACAATACTTTTCTCCTTTCCCAGAGGGTCCTGTTGCAAATGGTGGGTCTCATATAGTTAACTCATTAGTCTGTTCAAAAATTAAAAGAAGTGGCAGACAACAATTGTTTGTCAATGAAATTTTAGATATCTTTAATAATTTCGAGTTGAAAACATTAAGGATAATGAAAAAGTTGTATGCTTCAAAGAATTGCTTAATTTTCAAGAATGTTTCCCAATTTAGTTTTAGCTAACCTGAGCACAAAGTGCGAGGTGAGCTATTGTAATCGGTCGTTGTCCGTCGTCCGTCTGTCCGTCCGTCAACAATTTCTTTAAAAATCTTCTGCTCCTAAACCAGAAGGCCAATCAAGCTGAAACTTTGCAGGGATATTAATCGGGTGAAGTTCTTTAAAAGTTGTTAAAAAAATTTAATTCCGTCAAAAACTCTGGTTGCCGCGGCATTTGAAAATGGGAATCTTTAGTAATTCTTTAAAAATCTTTAAATATCTCTTCCTCCTAAACCAGTAGGCTAATCAAGCTGAAACTTTGCAGGGATGTTCATTGGGTGAAGTTCTACAAAAGATGTTAAAAGAATTTAATTCCGTCAAAAACTCTGGTTGCTGCGGCATTTGAAAACGGGAATCTTTAGTAATTCTTTATAAATCTTTAAAAACCTTCTCCTCCTAAACTAGTAGGCAAATCAAGCTGAAACTTTGCAGGGATATTAATCGGGTGAAGTTCTTTAAAAGTTGTTAAAAAATTTAGTTCCGTCAAAAACTCTGGTTGCCGCGGCATTTGAAAATGGGAATCTTTAGTAATTCTTCATACATCTTTAAAACTCTTCTCCTCCTAAACCAGTAGGCCAATCAAGCTGAAACTTTGCAGGGATGTTCATTTGTTGAAATTCTACAAAAGTTGTTAAAAGAATTTCATTCCGTGAAAAAAACTCTAGAAACCGTGGCATATGAAAATGGGAAATTTTAGAATTTTTTTTTTTTTTTTTTTTATAGACTACAAGGCCAAAGGCATTTATATTCTATATAGAGCTTTAATCATATGGTTCTCTACCAAGTTTTTAAATATTTAATCTCTGGGGTCAAAAATGGCAGCGCCCCTGAGGTCCGAAGTTTGAAAATGCTTAATTAGAGCAATTTCAAAAGACTTTTTCTCTTAAACTATAAAGTCTAGGATATTCATATTTGGTATGTATCATAGCTAGATGGTTTTGTTCTATATCACTTAAAGTCGCCCCCTAGGGTCAAAAACGGCCCTGCACTAGGGGTCCGAAAATTGGGAAAAACGCAAAATTTGAGTGTGTTAAAAAAAAATCTTCATTTTAAGGCGGGGGGCATTTATTTTTTGAGTGTAGCGTAGCCTGTATGTTATCAATCAATTTTTATTAAATTATGCCTGTAGGTTAAAAAAAACCTTCCCTGGGTGTCCAAAGTTCTTAAAAATACTCAATTAGACCATGTTCAACAGTTTTCTTCTCCCAATCTACAAAGTCTAAGGCATTCATTTTTGGTATATATCAATACCAGATGGTTCTCTACCATGTTAGCTAAAATCTTAGCCCTGGGATAAAACATTGCACTGCCCCAGATGTCCAAAATTTTGGAAAAAACCCAATTAGAGCAACTTCAAAAGTCTTCTCCTTCTGAAATATAAGGCGAAGGGCATTCATATTTGGTATGTAGCATGACTAACTAATTTTGTACTATGTTTCAGGAAAATTTGCTCTTAGGATAAAAATGTCTCTGCTCCTGGGGTCGAAAATTGCATAAATCGCATTGAAAGAATTCTTCGTGAATAGAAATGGAGAAATTGCTTGTCACTCCCTTTCTCACAATGTTTTATTAAACCTATTTTCCCCGAGGGTAACAATTTCTGGGATAGTTTGGTAATGAATTAAACTATAAAGCCAAAGGCATTCATTTTGATTGTAAAGCATTACTGGATTGTTTTGTACAAAACCAAAAATCTTATAATTGTTTTATTTATTTTGCTCAAGTTGTGTCTTTTTTATACAAAAAAGTACTGTAAATTGCAGATGCCTCAGGTGAGCGATTTAGGACTATCATGGTCCTCTTGTTGTTTTTATTTGGGGGGGGGGGGCGTGTCCTAAAGCGGGATTATGTGGGAATGGGTCAAGGTGAATGTGAATCAACATTGGAGCATCTTAACACATTCCGAAACAAACCCCTGTTTCCTACGACCCTTTCAGAAAAAAAGCTTTGGAAAACCTGGCGGAAAATAAACTGTGTAAAGCAGTTTTTCCATTTCCTCCAATGTTTTGTCCGAATACATTTTTTTTATCTAATGCATTGAAAATTGGTGCCTATAACTTCTTTGGATTTGGACTATGTCTAAAATTCAGTCATTTAAAGAAAAGGAAAAAAAGGAATTTCCTTGCTTGCCACAAGCAATTTATTATTCTGTCACGATGTTTTCAAAAGGAAAAATTTGGAGAAACTTGATAACCAACGATTGTGTGTGAAACGGTTAGTACCCTTCAAAGATGCTTATAGACGGGTCGTAAATGCCAATCAAAAAATAGTTTGACCAATCAAATCATTCATTTAGACCGGAAGTGGTTTAACGACCTAAACGTCGTAGCTACAGCTTTCAGGTCACCGATTAACCATTTCCTGTACAATTATGGAATTTTACGTTGCTGTAATTTCATACTTGAGAAAACATTATGGAAAAAGAAGAAATTGCTTGTAACAAGCAATTTCTACTTTTTCCACAATAATTTCTACCACAAAGGGTGGTTTCGTTTCAAAAAGTATCCAATATTCGTTGTCATCTGCAACCTCTTTGATATTGGACCAGTCTAAAATTTCTAAAACGGGAAAGGTTCAATTCTTTGAATGTATGCCGCGATCGGTCCATTAATATAACACTGGAATGGTATTTTTTGTTCCGCCCATTTACAGATAATATAAATAACTCGGTATTGGTCAGTTAATATGTTCTCTTTCATCGAAAGGGATCATAGGTGTCATGGGTTCGATCCCCGGCGGCGGAAAATATTCTTTCCGACAATTGTCTCTCACCAATGGGTTGATAATCGTAAACCTAAGTGGGATAGCAGCTGGAGGCTAGGAAAGGATGTAGTGGTAGTACTGGTGTGAGAAATACCAGGAATCCATTGTTAGGTGCTCCAGCCGCCGCGATATGACTGAAATACTGTTAAAAGCGGCGTTAAACCCCATTCAATCAATCAATTCAATCATTCATCGAAAGGTCTTGGCTCTTTGAGAAGGGAGACGACTTGAAAACTTTTAGTCGAATAGTATTTGATGCGATTGTTTCCCTTTTATTTGCCACCGCGAATGATGTACATTAGAAAACAAGGTTTGAATGCGCGAGTGTAAAAGTTGAGGATAGAATGTACCATTTACTTCGAAAGACCACGTTTGAGTATTATTTTTCTTTCTTTATGTTCAGATAAAATGAGCATCGTGAGCGGAGTTTTATGTCCTGGCCATGGAATGGCGTCGGACCATAAAGAATTACCTCCTCCCGCGTGTGAGTGTGTGCTTGTGCATGTGCGTTTGAGTGCGTGTGAATTACTTGTGCGGAGCATATTGAAAATCTATAGACATGGTATTTTTGCACAGACCCGTCGATATATTCTACATTAACCCTTTCCCGTTTTTTGAAATTTTAGATCAGTCAAAATTGAGAAATGTTGCAGACGACAATGAAAACTGGATGCCATTTGAAATGAAACCATCCAATGTGGTAGAAGATATTATGGAAAAACGAGAAATTGCTTGTTAAAAGCAATTTCTTCTTTTTTTCACAATGTTTTCTCAAGTATAAAATCATAGGAACAGAAAATCCCTCGCTTGAAAAGGAAAGGGTTAATCAATGGAGCTAGAACCTAGTGACGTGCTTAAAGATGTGTTTGATACTCCCAAGTTCAAGGTCACAACTGAAGGTCATTAGACAGGCACTTAAGCGGGGGTATTATTTTTACCACTACTTGTGTCACATTTCTAGTTTTGCGTGTTTCCTGAGATGATGGCTTTATTAATCGCAGAAATCGCCGTTATTGCCTATTTTTGCAGTCGTTTCCAACTTGATTTTTGAACAGCTTTCCAGTTATATTACGACCAAATTCACCAATTCGTATTATTCCTTGGTATGTCCAGATGTGCGTTCTCTAAATCGCAGTTAAAGAAAAAAGTCAAACCGTACATAGAACGAAATGTCTAACACCCCCCCCCCCCTCCATATAAGAATCGTCGAGCAATTTCGCATTTTCTCACATTTTTTTCTACATAAGTTGACCTTTTTTTTCAATTCTTATATCCTATTTAAAGTGTTATCCGCAATTATGTAGTCTGGTATAGGGTTAATGATACTTGATAAGAGAGCAACCAATTTAACAGAAACCCTTGATTCTTCGACAGTCGATTCTTCGATTGACCAATCACTGCTGTCAATCAAGGAATCAATCGTCCAATCAAATCCCCCTTTCAACCCGGAAGTGATCTTTGAATTACAACATTGGTCGCCCTTTTTGTGAATCATTTTGTTTGTTTTGCGACTTAAACTTTTAGCTTAAGCCACCATGGGAACACAGGTTCCCCTTAACCCATTCCCACACAAAAATTTAAGACCGGTCCAAATTGAAAGAAGTTGCAGGCAACAATTTCAAAGTGATGGATTTTTTCCCGTCTTTTTAGGTAGAGAACATTGCGGATAATGAAGAAATTGCCTGATACAAGCAATGTTTTTCCACAATGTTTTCCAAAGCTCTTTAATTGAGGGGCGTAAAAAGGAGGGCTTGAGTTGGAATGAGTTAATAACTCTATGAAAGCATTTGACTGTTGTGTAAAGACAGTTGCTAGATCGCCGCTGTCAATCGAAAAAATCGCCTGAAAAATCATTAGCCATGAACAACCGGAAGTTGATATTGACCTCCAACATTTATGTAATTCAATTTAGTTTGTTGGGCGGCTTAGCCCATTACCAGACCACAGTATTTTAGACCGGTCCAAATCGTTAGGAGTTGAAGAGGACTATTCAAAATTTCAACTGTCTCTGCGAAAACTTTTGTGGAAGATGAAGAAATTGCTTGTTACAAGCAATTTCTTCATCTTCTACAATATTTTCCTTTTGATTTTTGGTTGTTTATTTGGTTTGTTTTGTAATGTTTGTTGAGAGGCGTAAAAAGTTTCATTGTGAAGGAATTGATTAAACGTCTTAACTACATCTTGAATTAGGGCGTTTAGGTCGCCAACGCAAAAAATGCCGTTGGTTTTGCGTCCTTGGACATTTAATTATTTTACTAAACGTCGTTTGGTGTCTCAGTCAAACTCCCTTGTCTGACTTCTTTTTGATGTTGTCATCGATTCTTCGATTGACCAATCACTGCTGTCAATTAAGGAAACAATCGACCAATCAAATCACTCTGTCAACCCGGAAGTGAGCGTTGAATTACAACATTGGCCGCCCTTTTTGTGAATCATTTTGTTTGTTTTGCGACTTAAACATCGTAACTACATCCAATTCAAGCTGTAGTTACGATGTTTAAGGTCGTCTACTAACCATTTCACTTTTTTGTTACACGCTACTGGCTAAGAATTTTGCAAAGTAACGACGCTAAAAATCGAAGTTGACCTTCCTGTTGGAGTCAATGGGCGGGGCTAAAGGAGTAAATGAGCGTGACCAGCAGTTGGTCAATTAACCGAGAGCTTGTTAATTAAATCGCCAGTGTTTTGGAGAAAGCGTCGCGGTGAGAACGAAAAAGTTCGACGATTAAGCACGAAAAGATGGCCATAGCGCGACAGTACGATGTATATTACGCGATATTACGGTAATGGAAGTATAAATATTATAAGAGGCTCTGAATTCTCCCTTAGGAAGTTTTGGATGCTATTAATAGCGTAAATTGCGTAAAATGTAACAAAAAAGTAGGTCAGAGTGACTACAATCTCGTAGTAAGTCAACCACATGTGATACGCAATCTGTATTTATATATTTTTTTTTATTTTTTGGCTTAGTCATTATAAAAACCCACTTGAATGATAACCTATGGTGACACTTATTAACCCATTTCCACACAGGAACACTTTAGACTGGTCCAATTTCAAAGAAGTTGCAGACGGCAATTTCAAGTTGAATGGATTTTGTGGTAGAAAACAAGGCTGAAAATGAAGAAATTGCTTTAACAAGCAATTTCTTCATTTTCAACATTGTTTTCCTCAAGTCTTTTCTTTGGGGGTCGTATAAAGAGGGATCGTGTGGGAATGGGTTAACTCGAAATCGGCCAGTAGGTCGACTTTTGTGCGCATTATTATTGTAAGCCGTTCGTTTCCCACACTGTTTCTTCTTTATACTGAAAATTGTTTCAATTTGCGATCAACCTAAAATCCTGTCGTCTAGTACATTAAAGGACCACTGCCCACGTCTACCCAAGTACGACAAGGCAATTCACCTGGGATATCAAGTGACTGACATGAAAAATATACAATCGGGGCATTTATCAACAACAAATGAAAAAAAATTGTTCGACAACCTAAATGTTGTAACAATAGTTTTAAGTCTTACACCAATGAAAATAAAATAAACAATATTGATTGTCAACATTCCCCTACCTCAATAAGTGAGCGATTTGATTGGTCAATCGAAATATTTGATTAACAGGGGGATCTGTCAATTTCTGTACTTTTATGTATCTTTTGCCCCCCCCCCTCTAAAAATAATTATTTAACCATTTTTGTTAGACAATAATTACGAGTATTATTCAACCCATTACCAGGCGACAGCATTTTAAACTAGTCTAAATTGAAAGAAGTTGCAGACAACAATTTAAAGTCTGAAATTTTAGAATTTTTAACTTTCTGGGTAGAAAGCACAAGCAATTTCTTAAATTTACAAATTGTTTTCGAATTTGTTTTACTTGCGGGGCCTCCAACAGCATCATTGTGTGGGAGCGGGTTAAGACATCAATCGATTGATTCCCAGTAAGGTCAAGTAGCATAACGTTTATCCCATGATACTATATAACGTGATCGTTCCCTGTGACATGAAAATACATGTAGTAGTAAAATCAAGAACACAGCATGCAACAAGAGTGCCTTCAGGATAACAAGAGGATCCCGAAATCTTTGTCTTCGGAAATGCGAATAGTATGACGCAGTTACGTCGTTTGGTAACAAATTCTTGTAACTACATCTCGATGGAGTTGCGGTTATGAGGATTTTGTAGTCCAAAGATTATATTCGATGTAAGGCATCATAAATATTTATATGTATGCTTTGTCACCCTTAAAGCAAGGTAGGTTCTCCGATTGAAAATGCAAATTTCTACTTAGATCTTAAACGACGTTATTTTGCAAAATCTGTTTAGTCAAAAACAGGTTACAAAAATAATAAAATGTTTGGTTGACGACCGAAACGTCGTAACTACACATTGAATATTTATGATTCACATAAAAGTCGACCATTCTCGGAGCTACTAAGGTCTGCGTGTATGATATGATTAGTTTAACGAATTATTCTATTGACACACGATCCGTGAATTACATGCAGCATCGATGTACAAGTTATAGTGAGCGATCAAATGCCATTTTTTTCTACACCCGTATAGACAAAATTGACCTTTGATCACTCACTATAATGTGTGCATCTATACTTATAAATTCACCCTTATTATTTTTTTAAGTTCCCTTTGCTGACCAATTAAACTTGAGGTTATATAGTTTTGCATGTTCTCACTTTTGAGTTCTCTCAGCGAAATATTCGGGCCACATTGTTTAACCAGTATTAACAGTCCGTCCGTCTATCTTCACGTCCGTCCGTTTGTCTTGATATATTGAATTAGGTACTTGTATGAAGATACAAGGTCATCTGATAAGGTCATCTGTCAAGGAAATATACTGTTAATTAAAGGTGGGTGGGTACTAATGTTTCAGAGATAGATCTTGTTCATCTCTAGTCGACAACCGCTTCTTTCATTGTACGCCCGAAGGGTCGTATTATGTTAAGACCATGGTCGTCCGTCCGTCTGTCTGTCCATCTGTTCGTTAGCTATTTCTGTGCGCATCTCATTCAGTTTATATAGGAATGAACTGAAACTTGCCACAATGTTTCTCTATGAGTCGAGTTGTGCATGAGACAAGTTTTATTATCCCTAAAATCGTTTTAGAATCATTTGCCCTTGACTTAGCCAAATAGCTTTAAATTGCAGCGTTTTTGTACGTGCAACTACTTTTATATTATCGTAATGAACTAAAACTTGTCACAACCAATCTCTATGATGTCTACTTGCGCATGAGATGATTTCACTTTGGTCCGTCGAGTCGTTTCGGAATTAGATGCCCTTGACTCAGCAAAATAGCATTACATTACAGCCTTTTCAACTAACAAGCGCCTTCTGTCTTATATTCGCCGCCTTGCAAAGCTCTTTGACAATAAGTGACAAATAAGGTAGAAAACATTCTGAGAAAAGAAGAAATTGCTTGTTACAAGCAATTTCTTCTTTTCTCACAAATTGACTATATTTCTTAGGGGCGTCAAAAGCCGGGATGGTTTGGAAATGGGTTAATAGACCATGGCAAGTATTGTATCTAACTAAACACCACAGCCTTACAAGCAGCAAAGGCCTACTACTGGGCCATTGAAGAAGTGGTGGGGTTGTAAAAGCTCGTTGTTTGGACCTTAGCAGGTTATCAGTGTATATTCGCGTGGAGATTGTTGGCTTATCAGATATGATGTCAATACGATGTTTACAGGTCACCAAAGATAGTAACACCTACTCTTATACTGAACCAAAAAATTAAGGAATCGACATCCTTCGTAACTCGACATTCGGCCGCTCACTTTCAATATAATTGACACTAAAAGTGGGTGACTATATATTGATCATTCTGCAATCTTACACCACGCTATGGATAATAAATGTACTGCAAATACCATTTGTTGGCAATGTTATTGACAGTACGTGGGTGATATTGAACATTGACCAACTTCTTTCAAATTGGACGAGTCGAAAATTTATCGTCTGGTAATGGGTTAAGCATCCCATACGCCACCAATATCTTTGAGTCAGTAAAAGCGACAATGCTTAATTATCTCACTGACTTCTCAATATTATCAATACATTAGCAATAGTATTGGAAATAATGTTTATTGGCAATCTTATTGCAAACATTATTACCCCTTTTCGTGTTGATCCCGAATTATTCCTATTTTGACAATAGTCGTGGCAGGTGTAAGGACTAAGATCAGCTTGCACTGACGTCTACACTACCAGCTTGTTCTTTTAGAGTTGAGGAAATATCCATACACAAAGCTAGTCTAACTTTGATTAAAAAAATTAATTTTGTGAAGGAAGGATAAATATTCAGCATGACAAGGGTTAAAATTGAGTGAGTCCAAATTAGTTGATCGACGATACGATAACTGCAATCAAATTTGGCCCTTTTCTTATATCCATTGACTTCGAGGAAACTTGTCTGTTCTTGCATGAGCTTGAGCTCAGAACTGAGCGACAGAACCACTTTACGTTACAAGCAAGTGAATCCAATTTCAACTATATAAATCATCCCGATTGGAAACAGAACACATAGTTTTGTCAAGCTGACATTGATCGGCTGTTAGAAGATGGACTTTTTGACGTGACATGTTACATTACATCACAAAATCAAAATCTTGATAATTTGTCACCTGTAGTACGATACATGATTTATATAAATAAATCTTACATGGTCGGCCCGGTCAAAATGTGTACTACAACAAGTACGGTGATAACAGAAAAATAACTTCAATGCTTTTTGGTAGATTATTGCGATTTCCCGATGGATTATCTCTTGACAAATTAACTGAAAAAAAAAACAGCGAAACTATCAAGGTGATAAACTCACTGTTTTCAAAGATTTAGCCCTGCTTTCGATCACTGCGAGCTACCGAATGTCACCTAAGCAGGAATCTAGACACTGGTGGTGTCACAAGGTTGTCACGTAATTCACGTGCATAATGACGCACTGTAAGAGATTGAAGCATTACTCAGGACACTAACGGCCTGAACAAGGAATATTCCGGTTTTGGCAGGAGGTGTAGACCAAGATCAACCAGCATATAAGTGCAGTCTGATCTTAGTCTACACTTCCTGCTCGTATAATTTCTGCCAGAGTTGTTTATGGAATTGATATTTAAAAGAAACACCGATTTTTCAACAACAAGATCTATCAGTGCTTTCAGCTCTATGATTTTACATTTATTCAGAAAGGTTGACAAGGGTTAATATATTGAATATATCTAAATGAGAGAAATTTCAGAAATCTTTCTTGATTGTCTTACTCTACACACTCAAGGTCATAGCAATACTTGACCGTTGTCCGTAAGTGATGATTTATTTGAATTACACATCTCTTTCAACTCAACATTCATTGTTTGCAAACTTTTTAATCAAGGGTTTGGCTCGAAACTGTAGGTATATTTGCAATTCACGTGATTTTTCCATGTTTTAAGTTCAATAAAAAATGCGAATGACAATTACAAATATTCTTTTAACCGGAAGTGCAATTGACGTCCTTCGTCATTTATGCAAACATTTTTGTTGGTTTGTGAAGACGTTTATGTTGGTCATCAGCGACATACTTTTAGTCTTACCGACTAGGTTTTTTTTTCTAGATAAAGGTCGTTTGATATTCCAGACAGACAGGCTTGTCGTAAGGCAATTAGCGTGGCTAGTGATCCGCTAATTGGCCAAAAGCGGCTGTCAATCAAGGAATATATCGACCAATCAAATTATTCATTCAGCCCGTGATTGAGATTTAAAACTCTAACACTGGCCGCCATTTGTGTTAAACTTTTTTGTTGTTTGGCGACTTAAACGTTGTAACTACCGCTTAAACAAGCTGTAGTTACGACGTTTAGGTCGCCAACCATCGATTCATCTTTTTTGTTACATACTACTGACCATGGTTTTTGTAAAATAACGCCGTTCAAATTGAAGCGGGACTTCCTGTTGGAGTCAATGGATGTGAAAAAAGGTGTAAGCGGGCGGGGCCAGCGATTGGTCAATTGTTAGTGCACTTATTTATATCGGTAAATAAGATATTCATATAACATTTGATATAATAATATTGATAATAATATGTAATAATAACAATAAAAATAATTATGATAAAAACAATAATACTTTTTGATTCACTCTATTTCCTCCGTAGGAGTTTAATTTTTTTAATTAACAACGCAAAATTAGTTATATACATGCATTGTTTTTTATATGTACAAATCTGTTTATACTAATATTGAAAAAATACTGTACAACATTAAGAGACGCGGGGTCCGTTAAAGCATAGATACATAAATGGGATTGTCTATATCATAAACGGAAGAATCTCATTTTGGTCTAGTGAGTTGAGGCTTACATCCAGCACCATCATAACGAAGTTTTCATTGGATTCAAACAGCAGCTTATTGGCAATTTTCGAGGACATGTTTGTGTTTAATTTTTAATTCAGGCAACCTTTACCTTATATTCATTATTACATATAATATTAATATGTGCCGACATAGAGTGCATAACAACAGTTAGTTTTGAAGAGCATGAGATTGTCCTTAGAGGTCTGGTGTGCTCAGGCTCAAGCCGAGGCGATATTCTGGTGTATACAATTTGAATTTAGCACTTATAGTGAGGCAATTCGATGATTAAATAATTTTTATTTGTATTAAGCTACTACTACAAGACAAAATTTAAGACTGGTCAAAACTGAGAGAAGTTACATGCGATAATTTAAGTTAATCAAATTTTAGATTTTTTCAACTTCTGGGTAGAAAACATTGTGGAAAATGAAGACATCGCTTGTTCCAGGCAATATCTGCATTTTACCCAACGTTTTCATACTTTTTTTTTTCGAAAGGCTTCAAGAAGCGTCATTGCGTGGGAATGGGTTAATTATAAACACAACTTTCCACATGTTTGTATTAAGCCCACGTAGTGCTTGTCGCTTCGAGAATGCAGCCCGTCTATTATAATTCCTGCTATGACTCGAGGTAACTGCACTAGAAGTTTACCAGCTGATTATTGAGAGTGAATTATGATAATATTTGAAATATTATCCATAGAACACCCAGAAGATCGGGTCAAGTTTTATTGCGATGCAATTGAAACGGAATTTACAATCTAACTGCAGAAATCATACAATAAATTATGTAACCGGGGTTCAAAATGAATCACATTGCATCTAAAATAAACCAGGTGAAAGGAGACAAAAGTAAGGTGCAGCGTTTATTTACGTGACGTTTGGGGGGGGGGGTGTATTAAGACCCTTTCCCTTCTTTTTCAAAATTTTAGACTGGTCCGATTTGAAAGTTGCAGACGACAATTGAAAGTGGGTGCAATTAGAAAAGTATCCATCCTACATTTTATAAGGTATTGTGGGAAAAGATTAAATTGCTTATTACAAGCATTTTTTTTTTCTTTTCCCTCAATCTTTTCTCTGATATAAAATCACAGGAATGTAAAAAAAAAAAAAAAAAAAAAAAAAAAAAAAACACAAGGAATTGTGCAGGAAAATTTAAACCTGTTTCTTTTTTTAAAAAGTATAAACTTGTCCAAATTCAATTAAAAGAGAATTAGTGGGTTAGGATTTCTATCTGATCCGCTAACTCTCTTTTATTATATGTATGCATGTGTGTGTGATGCGGGGGGGGGGGCAAAAAGATACCTCGCAGGTTTCGTAAAACAAAATTTTTGAAAAAAAAAGGATCGGGTACATCGAATCAGAAAAGCTACAAAGTACAAAAAATGTTTCGATCCTGTTCAGAGTGAGCAGTCTGACTAGAGTCGATAATTTTCGCACTTCAGTCAAAAGTTCCTTTCTCGACTGACGGGTCAAATGTATATTATGTCTTAAGGAAAAAGACGGAACGGCAGCAAGACAATTACGAACCTAGTTAGTAATCATGCGCTATATTTACTTTCTTATTTTCCTTTAATTTCCGTGTCGCCAAATATTCTATGACGAGCAAAAAATACAAATCAAAGTATTGAAAAGTACTGTAAGCTAGCCAAGCATTGTTTTGTTCAGTAATCGTCTTTGTCAATGATAGGAAAACGAGGTTAAAGTAACCAAGGGTTTAATCCATTTCCTCACAATCCCTCCTTTCTATCCCCCTCAAAGAATATTTGTGGAAAACAATGTGGAAAATAAAGAAATTGCTTGTTACAAACAAATTCTTCATTTTCCGCATTGTTTTTTACCTTCTATGAAGACTGTGATCAGAGTCATTTTGAACACTATGTGCTCAAGTGAGCTGGAAATATAAAGGAGATGATCTTGCATGCAGAGTTTGCAATATTCCTGAAATACGTAAGAACTACTTTTTATGGCGTAGGCATTTAACGGATTTAGTGGGTAAGCCCCCAGTGGCAGTTTGAACTCGTTGAACTTTGAGACGACCTCAAAATTTTGTCTGTTAACTTAAGCTATCAAAGCTGACCCTTTGCTAGCTAAAAAGTAGTTGGTCGGTGTTTAAAAAAACACACAAAACCCTTGTAACTACAGCTTTATTAAAAAGGTAGTAACGTGGTTTTAGAATTTAAACTGACGATTTGACGAAGCAGTTGAAGTCTTAGTTATTTAGTTTAACCATATATCCTATCGTTACTGAACCATAGTTTAGAACCCGTTCATAAACAGGGGTTAACTCAGACGGAATCGACCGAAAATTCCAACTGATTTTGAATTTTTAAATGGTAGGGCGAGTCATTTGATTGGTCCCTCCACAAGATTTGAAAAACCTTATTAGCAATTTTATTTCCAAATGACCTATTTATTGAGTGCGCGTAGGGGCCGAAACTGCTGTCATGCATGGTTTCGGTTTCATTATTCCAAATCTAACTTTATTAATTTCCCATTAATCACGGGCGCGTGCCAAAACATAAGTTCTTCATTATTTGAGCTGAAGTGCTATTTTCCGCCTTCTATAATCATGCGTTTCCTAGGAAACTGTTTGCTTTTCGATTTCTTAAAACATAAACATAGACACAACTTTCACTGGGATTTCTAACGTGCTTAACAACCCTTCAATGCTGTCCTGTTTGTCCGTCTGAATATATAAACGAAAAGATCATTTGAGCCTATGCGTGACATTTCCAACCATTTCGCATGCGCGTGACTCGCACACATTGAGCACCCTGGACAGCCATTCGGGGTAATTAGAACATTCGCAGATTGTTTAAATAAGCTTTTGGTCAGTATCTATCTACAAAGCGCAGAGTGAAGACTCTGATCAGACTGTGCGGATGAACAGGCTGATCTGAGTCTTTACTTGGCGCGCATGTGTAATGGTTGGAAATGTCACGCATGCGCTCATTTGTTCTTGATAAGCATCCGTCATAGCGAAGTCGGTAGTGTACCAGACTCCCAATCTTCAATCATGGGATGTCATCGGTGATCCGGCGGCGGCACATATCCTTTTCGACATTTGTCTCTCACCAATAGGTGGATAATCGTAAACCTAAGTGGGATAGCAGCTGGAGGATAGGAAAGGATGTAATGGTAGTACTGGTGTGAGAAATAACAGGAATCCATTGTTAGGTGCTCCAGCCGCAATATGACTGAAATACTGTAAAAAGTGGCGTTAAACCACATTCAATCAATTAATCAATTTGGACCAGTCTAAAACTTTATTGTGCTAGAATTGGTTAAAACGCAAACACAGTCACATCATTCAGTGGCCTTTCTAACGTGCTAAATCATTCAATGGTTCTTATCTCTTCAATGCTGTCTTGTCCGTCTGAATATGTAAAAGAGAAGACCATTTGTTCTTAACCCTTGACATGCTGTATAACTTACCTTACTGAATTGCTATAAAATCAAAGTGCTGAACGCACAGATATACCTTATTGTTCAAAAATAAATCTTTTTATTTAGAAATAATCTTAATAAACATCTCTGACAGGAAAAGTACAAGCAGGAGGTATAGACCAAGATCAGACAGATCAGGCTGATCTCGGTCTTCACCTACTGCCAAAACTGGTGTATTCCGGGTTGAGCATGACAAGGGTTAAATCAAAGTGCATATAGGAGAGTTTTGAGTTTTTGTTATGGCTTGTGAACCAATTTTCTTAGTGATTACGACACAAAATTCACATATGACGTAACTCAAATATAGCATTTCGGCGAAACACGACTTACTCGTCGTGCTGAATTCAACAAACTAACTTCTCTGGATAAACGAGATATAGATCTCCCTTTTGGCCATTACCACACAATTCCGCTTTCTTTCGCCCTGGAGAAATATGTTCGGTTTTTTATTTTAATAAAATATTTTCTACCTCTTTTTTTGTATTCATTTTTCGATTTTAGCACAAATTTGAAATGTCGTCTGCAGCTTCTATTTGGTCCAGTCATGAGGGTGATAAAACCGAAATCAATTACGTACAATATAGCACGTGCAAGGCTTCCAAACGTTAGCGTTTGAACGCAAGACAGGTCTAGAGCAGGTCACTTCAAGGGAATGCATTGTAAAATACAAATTAACCAATCGCTGGCCCCTCCAACTTACTCCACTGGCCACGCCCATTGATTTTTAACGGCGTTTTTCCCAAATTTATGGTCAAAAACGTGTAAAAAGGTGAGATGGTTGGTTGGCGAGGTAAACGTGGTATCTACAGCTTGAATAAGCTGTAGCTACGACGTTTAAGTCGCGAAAGCAACCAAGGATGTAAACAAAAATGGCGGCTAATGTTGGAGTTCAAAACACATTTCTGGTCTCAATAAACGATTTGATTGGTCGACTTGTTATTTGATTGACATTCGCGATTGGTCAATTATACAAACAGAAAACCTACAAAGGAGAAGGGGATATTTTGCACTCCCCTAATGGTACCTTTTTAGAATTGTATATCTTAATCGTTAGCAGATATTAACTTAATCAAATATTTCGTCGTTATTATCGCACGTTTTTTAACCCTTTCCACTATTTTGAGTGAATTTTCTCGAAGCAACCCAAATAAAACCTGTATTTCTTTTGCCTTATTCAAAAATCCATGGAAACCACTCAACTGACAGCCAAGAATGGACGCTGAAGAGAATGAACGCTTCCTACATTTTTGTGATATGATTATGGTGGATCGACTTCATGAGGTGGAACCCCCCACCCCAACCCATCCCCCCAAAAAAGAATTAAAACCAAATGATTCTTTCATGTTTTCCTTTATACACTGCTCATTTTTTTCCGGCGGCTGAATCTCGATCGTTGATTCAGACTGCTTTCGTACCAATATAAAGCCAATATGGGACCCCACATAGTTGACCCAATACCAGACGACAAAATTTTAGACTGGTCAAAAATAAAAAAAAAGTTGCAGATGACAATTTCAAAGTGATGTGGGGGGGGGGATGAAGAAATTGCTAGTCTTTTGTTGAGAGGCGTCAGAAAGCGGATTTGTGTGGTAATGGGTAGATAACACGTTTTCATATTCCGTAAACCACAAAATGGTTTATTTGACTTTTTCAAACACAGATTGTTTCTTCTTTATTTGGCTTTATTTGTTTATTTTATCAATATGGGTCCATTATTGGTCTAAAATGGGCTATATATAGAGGATCAACAGGGTTACATAAAATCGTCAGCCCGATTAGCTCAGTTGTTTATTTTATCAATATGGATCCATTATTGGTCTAAAATGGGCTGTATATAGAGGATCCACAGGGTTACATAAAATCGTCAGCCCGATTAGCTCAGTTGTTTATTTTATCAATATGGATCCATTATTGGTCTAAAATGGGCTATATGTAGAGGATCCACAGGGTTACATAAAATCGTCAGCCCGATTAGCTCAGTTGTTTATTTTATCAATATGGATCCATTATTGGTCTAAAATGGGCTATATGTAGAGGATCCACAGGGTTACATAAAATCGTCAGCCCGATTAGCTCATAAAATCGTCAGCCCGATTAGCCCCATTATTGGTCTAACATGGGCTATATATAGAGGATCCACGGGGATACATAAAATCGTCAGCCCGATTAGCTCAGTTGGTAGAGCACTTGACTTCAAACCTCAAGATCACGGGTTCGAGCCCTGGGCTGACCATATCAACTAACTAACTAATTGACATACCATATATTGTCTAGATTGTTACTACATGTAACTAATTATATTTCGGATGAGATATACCGAGACCCCGTGTGACGATGCTTTCCATCGAGCACGTTAAAGAAACAGGCGGGGCTCTCAGTAGTTTCGTCCTGTATCCTTGCACTATCCAACATAACAACTAACCGTCTTCTGGGGGCGTCGCTCATATGGGCACGTATTACGGTAGCGACGGTAAATAGACGGAAATACACGCATTACATAAAATGGACATCTTTTCAGTGTTCTGTCCAAATGGGATCAAATTACCATGTTTGCAGGGCCGCGTTTATGTGAAAGTCTATGAATGTCTTTACTTTACTCGAAATTTCATGAAAGGTCTCATTTTGATTAGACCATGACCGCGTAACTCCGCTTTCTAAAGGTTCAAAGAAATAAAGTTATGGAAAATGTTGTGGGAAAATGAGAAATTGCTTGTAACAATCAATTTCTCATATTCTCACAATGTTTTCTACCCTATTCTGCTTTTATTAATCAATTTTAGCACACTTTCAAATGTCGTTTGTAACTTCTTTTTTTTTAATTTGGACCGGTTTGATTGATTTTTCGACTGGTTTATGTAGCGCATATCGTATACCTATATGTGTATATAAAAGTTTTCAACATGATGAAACATCTTGATAAAACATCTTAAGGCTAGTTCCGATAGCAGCGCTCTTAAAGATGCTTCAAACTTTCGATTACTTTCCCAAAAAAGCATATTTTGAACCCCTAAATACTTTATAAGGTCGTGGCGAATTTGACCCCCACTTACTGTAAAAAGAGTTGATGGGATGTAACTTGACTTTTGTACCCACGGCGATGAGTTATTTAAAATCAGAGGGAAGTTAAATCGAGGAGTTAGCCTGAGATCACTGCAAGTGTCTATAAATATATAAGGCTCTTGCAATAGTATTGCCCTACCGAAATACATGGGATGATACACGAAACCGACCCCCATTTTTTGTTTATTTTCGTTGAAACTTGCTGAAATTTCATTTTCGAAAAACACCTACACGACCAAGATTAAAAGTAGCCATACTAAAGCCTCTTAAAGGGGATGGGCAAGGCCACTTCAATCAAGTGGGTATTGCAGTTGTCAGCTAGATACCAGTTTTTCGGCATTCTTTGTTCTTTTTAAAATTACCCATGTTTATGATGCTGTAGCAGATTCCACAAAATTCGTTAACATGTTACCTCTTTAGTGCTCCACCCTCGTTCATAGATCTGTCTTTCGAGAGAAAAATTCATGGGGCATAAATAAAGAAGTTTTTGGTTATTTATACAGAGTAAAGACGCCGTCTTTTTTCCTCCCGTGAAAGGTTGGTTAGTTTGCGTAAGCCGAAAACTGTTTGCCGTTCTTTGGAATATAGAGTCAAGGACGAAAACGGCTAAATCAAGCGTAAAAGTATAGAAAATATGCGGAAATCATGAAAAAGTAAAAACTTGAGCCTGTTGATCACTATTGTGTACTTAGAAATGCTGTTTTCGTATCTAAAAGAACTACTTTTCCCCTACAACGACCTCCGGAAGTATATCCGAGTGAAGTCACTCCATACATGTAGCTTCCGTCTTCATGTCTTTTGAAGGTCACACTATACACGAATGATATAGAGGATAATTGACGGATCGCTGGCCACGCCCACTGACCTCCGTCAGAAACTTTTACTTAGACATTAAACGGCGTCGTTTGCAAAGTTTCTGGTCTGTAATATGTAACAAAAAAAGCAAAATGGTTGGTAGGCGACCTAAATTTCGCAACTACAGTTTGAATACGCTGAAGATACGACGTTTAGGCTAAACCAACATAAATGGTTCACATAAATGTCGGCCAAAGTTGGAATTTAGAGTTTACTTTCGGTCTAAATAGTTTTTGACTGTCGCGATTCTTCGGCTACCTGTAAGATCTTTCATTAACCCTTTCCTGTTCAAATACGGAATATTACGTTCGTGTGATTTTTATACTTGAGAAAATATTGTGGAAAAAGAAGAAATTGCTTGTACCAAGCAATTTCTTCTTTTTCCTCAATATTTTCTACAACATATGATGGTTTCATTTCAAATGGCATCCAGTTGTCATTGTCGTCTGCAACCTCTTTTAATTTGGACTAGTCTAAAATTTCAAAAGGGTTAAGCCAAAAAAGGACGAGCTATATTTACATGGGAAGAGGGGCCACTTGTTAAAAATTAGCTTTTGGTGTTCATAAGGTGAACGATATATTTGCTCCTACACGTAAAACAGACGATTGCAAGCTTGAGCTTGTTTTTTGAATAATTTCACTTTTTTGTGAAAAAATCGAGTGATAATTCTCCGAGAAATCTCGATAACTTATCCTAAATGCTTGATAATTATACTTTCATCATTGCATTGACAATAATATATATTGGGTAATTCTTCTACAAGACGGAAAGTCACGTGCACACGTTTACTTTACCACACAATTCCGGCTTTTTAAACCACTGTAGGATAAAAATTGGAAAACACTGTGGAAAATGAAGAAATTGAATGTCACAAGCAATTTCTTTATTTTTCACAAGGTTTTCTACCCAGTAAATTGAAAAAATCTATAATAATAATAAAAGATTTGAATTGGCGTCTCCAACTCTTTTCAATTTTGACCAGTCTAAAATTGTGTTGTGTGGGAATGGATTAAAAGAATGTTTGTATAGGGGTTGTATTGGCTAAACCGTGCAAACATATAGGCTTTCGTCACTGTCAGTCGCGGCCAGCTGAAATCTAGCTGACTTCTGTATAATTATCATTATGAATATTTTTGTTTTCAATTCTGAATACTCAGGTCTGGAATTATGCACCGACATTCAATAAGTATAACCTTTCAGCTCCAAAAAATAAATAAAATGCGTTTACAAGACGACAAAATTTTACCCTTGCCTAAATTGAAAGTTATTGTAGACAACAATTCAACTGACATGTGTGTAGGATGATT
Source organism: Fragum fragum (assembly GCA_946902895.1). Taxonomy (NCBI): domain Eukaryota; kingdom Metazoa; phylum Mollusca; class Bivalvia; order Cardiida; family Cardiidae; genus Fragum; species Fragum fragum. The sequence continues at coordinate 20,976,309 of OX336367.1, forward strand.
GAATTGAAAATAAGTACAAAGCTTGATAGAAAAAAAATGAGCATAGTATAAATTGTTTGTTACGAGCGATTTTACCTTTTCTCACAAGGTTTCTATAATTCTGAAGTGTATCTAAAAGCGTGATGATTAAAAAACAGGTTAATCACCCTTGTCAGTTTGAAATTTGAAAGTAATACTTACGCCATCTTTTAAACCAACCTGCATTCAGGATGATAAAACGCTCGCTGATATTAATCGCTTTTCACGTGCACTTTTTCCAAGGGGAAAGTGCTCGCTAGAGTGGTGTTAGCCTGAACGCCTAGTAATTTTATATTAAAGGCTCAAGGGCTCACGTATAGACATAGAAGTGGCCACTTAATAGAGGTGCTCGTTTAAGCAAGATTTAACATGTTGTTTAAGTTTTATTTCTTGACAAGATCATGTTATCTGACGTTTATTCGCGGGTTATCTTAAACCGGTAATTTTGTTCGGGTCTAGTGACATATGTTACACCGGCTGCAAAACGACATATATTTGAGACAAAACCTTGGCAATGGAACTCTATTACAACAACGCAGTATTCTGTATCGAATAAATTTTAATTGTTAGATATATTCATCGAATACTAATCTCATTATTACAATAAATTAAAGCAATGGCATTAACAATGAAAATAATGATTTAAGACATTAACTCCACATAAGATATACAGGAGGCTCAATGTTGAATTAAGCGACCACTTACTGGACGACCAAAAAGTTGTCGTTTCAGAGATTGGTCTCTTAAAACACAATTTTGCGAAAGACATGAAAGATTGATTCGATTGTATTCATAGATTATTACAGAATTCTTGCTTAATCCTATGCTGTTGGGATGCATTACAACCGTATCACTGAGACGATTCTAATGGGTTCCATCAATATTGGATTTATGTATGATATGAGCGCATGCGTGACATTTCCAACCATTACACATGTGCGCCAAGTAAAGACTCTGATCAGTCTGTGCATCCGCACAGTCTGATCAGAGTCTTGACTCTGCGCTCTGTAGAAAGATACTGACCCAAAGCTTCTTTAAACAATCAGCGAATGTTCTAATTGCCCCGAATGGCTGTCCAGGGTGCTGAATGTTTGCTAGTCATGCACATGCGAAATTGTTGGAAATGTCACGCCTAGGCTCATATGGTTTTTAGCAAATACGACCACTTCTTTCTGATTGAAAAGGAGATTTCGATTGACGTCACTTAACCCATTCCCACACTTTTAAACGCCCCTCAGTATAAAAGCTTTGGAAAACATTGCGGAAAATGAAGAAATTGCTTGTTACAAGCAATTTCTTCATAATCCACAATGTTTTCTACCCCAAATGACAAAGATTTTAAAGATTTCATTAACTTAGAATTGTCGTCTGCAGCTTCTTTGAATTTGGACTGGTCTTAAATTCTATCGTGTGGGAATAGGTTAATGAAACTGGTCGGTTAATAGAGGTGGTCGCTCTAGTAAGATCGACTGGTATTTTTCACACAGGAAATGGGTGGCCTTTCCTATTGTTCAAAGTTGTCAAAGTAAATAACTTAAACTTTATCAGCAAAAGCAATATTGAGAGCTGCGCAACATGGTATATGAGCTCCTCGTAACTCCCTTTTCTTTTTCAAGCTGTAGTTACGAGGTCTTAATCTTCAGAGATATACATGCATCATGATACAAACATTTGGTCTTTTGGTCCTTTCCAACATTCGGAAATATCAGAAATATGGTGTTATGAATGATATACACGTAAAAGCGACGGTATCAACGAGACTTAAAATGATAACATTTACAAAACTATTACCAGTGAACTCTTTGTATAACGACATTTATTGATAAGATTCATTCCTTAAAACGAATTTAACTCCATGGTCATCTTGGTCCGAGATTACAAAACTTTTTGATGCTTGATTGACCAATCACTGACCACGCCCATCTACCCCGATAGTAAGCTCCGCTTCGGTTTTTAACGGCGTTATTTTGCAAAATGTTTTGCCAGTAGCATGTAACAAAAAAGTAAATGGTTGGTTGGCGACCTAAGCGTCGTAACTGCAGCTTGAATAAAAAGAAAAAGGTTAAAAGAAATGGCTGCCAATGTCGGAGTTGAAAGCTCAGGTACGGGCTAAATGAAGGATTTGATTGGTCAGTTGATACCTTGATTTACAGCCGCGATTGGTCAATAGTCATCTTTGGTCCGATATAACAAAACATTTTGTTGCTTAATAGAGAACTATTTCGATCTTTACATTTGAATTAATGATTCATCTCTAACGAAATATGTAACAATTTACTGGTGTATTTTATAATATCCAGGCTCTAATCCTTTTCCCAAAGGACAAAATTTTAGTCTGGTCCATATTCAAAGAGGTTGTAGACGACAAAAGTAAATTGGTTAGAATTGAAAATTAAGGGCCATATGAGGTAAAACTAACATTTTGAGAACAGAAGAAATTGCTTGTTACATGCTTCTTGTTACATGATTCTTCTTTTCTCGATCATAATGTTTTCCAGAGCTTTATTCCTTCGGCGAGTAAAATGCAGAATTTTGGGTTAACGTAGAAATACATCATCAATCACGAATCGAAGTCTGCGAAATTGACGGGTCGCTGCCCCGCCAAATGACTCGATCCGCTGGCCACGCCGTTATGACTCAAACAGAAAGTTCCGCTTCCATATCTTAAACGGCGTTATTTGCAAAATATATAGCCAGAATAATGTAACGAAAATGTACAATGGCTTTATGGCGACCTAAATGCCGTAACCTTACGATGTGTGAGTCGCCAAACCAACAAAACATGTGACATACAAAAGTCGAACAATGTTCGGAGTTAAAAGTTCACTTCACAGTCAAAATGATTCATTTGATTGTTTGATTGACAGACGCGATTGGTGAATTTATAACTATGCGTTTTGCAAACATATGTTACAAGTGTTTTGTAAATGCATACAATGAATCATTCGGGTGGTTGTCTATCAAAACATCTTTTTACTGTTTTTGCTTTTGTGTTGTTGTTGTTGTTGTTGTTGTTTATTTTATGATAAATGTAATACATGTACAAATAACACAATTATTATTACAATGAATTCTACAGCAACATAATAATTACATATATTTTTTATATAATGAGGCAGATCATATCATTCAAATATCATTATAATTTTGACGATTCTCGTTGCAAAACAACCGCGTGTAGAATACAATCCCACATGACACATACAAAACAAACTTTACAGTTTTATCAAAAATCGCTTGGGTTTTTTTTTTTTTTTCACATAAATGAAGGACAGTCCTTTCTATTTTTATTTCTGATACTTGTAACATAATGAAAGTAGTAATTTTATTGAGCGTTCTAATGTGATGGTCATTCAATCAAGATGAAATGTATTATAATTTCTTTACACGGGGGGGGGGGGGGGGGACTGGATGTGAGTTACGTATTCTTTACCCAACTGGCTCTTCCGAGTTTGCCCTTTTTTGTGAAATTGTATGGGAGAATTCAAATAAGTACGCACAATAAAAAAACTGTAGTTACGAGGTTTTGATCGCCAGACAACATTAACGTAATACGAACACAATTTTGAAAAAAAAAAAAAAACCCACAAAGTTTGTACCGATTTCAATGCTGAATTAAATCCTTGTTTAGAATTGCATAAAAGTCAAAGGGCTGAAAGCAATGAAAGCACTAGTTGTGGATCTATAAATTGATTCAATAAACAACTTTGGACAAACAGGTGGTGTAGACTAAGATCAGACTGATCTTTTTCTATACCTCCTGCCAAAAGAGGAATATTTCGGGCTCAGCATTAGAAGAGTTTTAAAAAATCGTAAAAAGAGAGTAAAATGCAGTGTGAGAACAGGAGCAATTTCTCTTTCCCCTCCATATGTTAAAAGAACGTTTCTCCGGCCACCTAACTCTCCGTTATGAGGGACTGTGTGTTATGAAAGAAAAAAATCTTTTCAAAATCAAGAAGAAAAAAGAAAGAATTTTTTTTTTCAAAAGTGCATGAAAATCAAAATAAATACATCCTTCGAAAGCAGAGTCATAGAATGTTATCTTCTGACTTTTTTTTTCTTCTTATCCCAAAGCCAATAAAGATTTGAAAAGAGGTGTGGGAACTGGTTGTTAGAAAGTTGAAACCAGAGTTATCAAACCTTTGCGGTATTTTATCAGAAAAATGCATAATATTATGTCTACCTGTTACAATGAAATTGTTCGACGTAACAAAAAAAAAATTTTCTCCTTGCATGAGAAGAACGTTTCTGTTCGTAAAAAATTCAAGAAAACAGGTCGCATATTAACTGAACAAGAAATATGAATCTGATAATCGACGGTTCGTCGGACACGCCCTTTGACCTCCGACCGGAAGTACTAAATGACAGTATTTTGTTAGATATGTAGTCTTTGACATAAAAATAAAAGGCACATTATTGATTGGCGACAGAGTCGTCGTAAATACAGCTTAAATAAGTTTTAGTTACGACGTTTATGTTGTACGTCAACAAAAAATCCTTAACGTTAATATCTGAGTCATAGTCAACTGTAGGTCTAAATGAATGATTTCATTGGCCAATCCATTTTTTGACAAAGGCCATCCGTCTATTAAACAACCCTGCAAAATAATGATATCCCTATTTCATTTCCATGGCCATTGAAATCGTAATTCTAACACATTTATGAAATATATTGGAATAATTCTTAAGCTGTGACCTTATTCCTTTCTCACTCACGGCTTAATGTTCTAAGTCTCAACCCATTCCCACACAACAAAATTTTAGAATGGTCAAAATTGAAAGAATTTACTGATTTTTCCGTCTTTTTGGATAGAAAACATTGTGGATAATGAAGAAATTTCTTGAGAATTTACTCAAACTTCGAGTTTGGATTAAAGATGTATTACTGCTTATATCCTATGGTAATTGCAAGAAAAAATAAATGAAAAAAACTTGTAGGTTGTTTCTTATCATTCTTAAAATACAATTGAATTTAGAAAAAAGATATTTATTCAAATTCGAAGTTTGAGTAAATTCTCAACTGAGTACGAAAAAAGTTTTATAAACTCGAGCCAAGATCACCTATGATTTACAGAAGTAGTCGAATGTTCTGAAGTTTGAATTAATTTATGAATCGTCTGGCGAAATGGAAATCGTTCAGAGCTTCGAAAAGTATTGACCATGGTCAGACTGCGCGAATCGGGGAGACTGGCCAGGCTCGAATATTTCCGCTCGTTATACCGGTAATCTTCTGGATTACGAGTGATCTTGTAGATTTACTGAATGATAATTTCTTAAAATACCTTGACCCTTGTCACGCTGTATAAATTACCTTACTGAATTGCTGTCAAATCAAAGGGCTGAAAGTACCAATAGAACTTGTTGTTCAATAATCAATATTTCTTTTAGAAATCCATTCCATAAATAACTCTGGCAGGATAAGTACAAGCAGGGGTGTAGACTAAGATCAGCCTGCACATACGTGCAGTCTGATCTTAGACTACACCTCCTGCCAAAACTGGAATATTCCGGGTTCAATATCAAATTGGCCTCTACTAGATCCGATGTGTTTTTTTTTCTTTTTTATTTCTGTCACGAGAAATTTAGGTTAAGTCCCTTTTCACGTGTCGCGTCTAACCTTTTTTCTTAGTTTTCTTGTCCAAGGGGTATTTTTACAAGTTAGCTTAAGGCCAGTGCTGGTCTTATAACGTCAATAACTTTAAGTCCACTTAAATCAATTGACGTAACAATGTACGTCAAGCTGACCCTGAACAACCGGCTATCGTTTCACAGCGTAAGTATTCGAGACGAGGCAAGGAAAAGGTGACTCAATGAGAACTCCGTTATACAAATAATTTAAAAATAATTCATATCCAGCAGAGGTCAACCAGAGATGGCATTTCGAACAAAAGAAATATAATTATATATCAACATAGAATGATCATCCTAGATTAAGAAAATCTGACAAAAGCGAAAAAGTCTCGACCCCGTTCAGTAAGCTCGATTAGCGCAGTCTGATCAGGTTCGATACCTTATGAGATTGCTTATCTGAGAACCGACTTGGCACACATGAGCAATTGTTGAAAAAGCAACTAACAGTAAATCAATATAATCGAAAACAGCTTTGGCAAGTAAAATAGTGATACTTTTAATTAAACCATACTTCACAAATTCGTCGGAGAGAAGCAAATGCTTTCATAAAGCTATATAGTTACGACTTTTTGCTGGAAACTGACGGATTATTTCTTTCGGTTTTGCCTGTCAAAGTTGGGTTACTCCTTATAAAACAAGATGCAATCAATTAAATTGACATATCGCGATTGTCAACCAAATATTAATTTGGCCAATCAAATTATTCATTTTGACCGGAAGTAAGCGTCAAACTCCTACATTGATGGAAGTAAATTTTGTTGGTTTGGCGACTTAAACGTCGTAACTACAGCTTATTCACGATTTTTTTTATCATTATTATTTTATGTTTTTCATCACATAACTTACAAAATAATGTAATTTAATTATTACCTTCGACAAACTGTAATACAAGAGGTCAGAAGGCATGACCGGAGATCCGTCAATTAAGAAGTTTGACATTGACAAGATTATTTTTTTTTATCCACGCAGATCAATGATATTTTTACACATTTATTTTCTAAGTAGAATTAATTTGGGTTGTTCAAAGTAACCCTTGTCATGCTGAATTAAAAATTCCTTTCTTTTGAAAATTGATTATTTAAACAGGAGGTGTAGACAAAGATCAGACTGCACTTATGTGCAGGCTGATCTTTGTCTATATCTCCTGCCAAAACAGGAATATTCCAGGTTCAGCATGACAAGGGTTAAGGATAAAATATAGCAAAGATTATTTACCTATAAACTCTGCAAGGATTTAGAAAAAATGAAATGTATGAACAAAGTTCATAAAGTTTAGTTTTAAAAACATGAATGGTGGGGTATATTTCTTGTATACACCAGTCAAAAAAACAAAACCGTAACGAAAAAACAGATCATAAACAGAAATGATAAAACTTTTTTGTGCAAATCTAGTATGGTAAGTTAAAGAATGATAATGATGGTGATATTGATTGTAATCAATATGAACATAAATATATTACAGTAAACCCTGTAATACGCGACCTATCAGAAGACGACCAAAAAGTGGTCGCTTAATACATTTTTGTGACGTGATTATGGTGGATAGGTTTGATTGCATACATAAATTATTTCAGAATTCACTCTAAGTCGAACGTTGTTCGAACTCATTAGAATTGTCTGTATCTAATGAGTTCAAATAGTATATAACATTTCTATTTTCAAAAGATTGCGCTTTTTGGGGAATTTTGATAATGGTTGCTTAATAGGAGCGGTCGTTTGATAGAGATGGTCGCTTATACCCATTTCCAGACGGCAACAGGGTAGACTGGTCTAAATTGAAAGAAATTGCAGACAATAATTTGAAATTTATGAAATTTTAGATTTTTCAACTTTCTGGAAAGAAAACATTGTGTAAAATGAAGAAATTGTTTGTTACAAGCAATTTCTTCATTTATACATTATTTTCCCAATTGGTTTTCTTGAGGGGCGTCCAAAAGCGTCACTGTTTGGGAATGGGTTAAGCACGATTGACTGTTTATAAAAGCCTCGAGAGTTGACATGATTAGTTTACAAAATAAAGAGTTTTCGTGATCGATTTTAAGCAAACATCTTCACTTGTAGGATTTCCTTTAAAATTGAAAGTTCTCAAAAATTAAGGATTTCCGATAGATCAAAATTTAAATATAAGTAACACGTGCCAAATTAGGCCAGACCGCGTAAAAATACGCCGAAGTTTTCTAAGCAGTTTTGTTTGCAACTGAACCGAAATGGCTGAGGTGATTGTCGTTTTCAAACATTTTGCCTGAAAGTTTGAACATAGAAAAAACATTCTATCATTAAAAAACAACAACTTAAAATGGTAGGAGAAAAGACTTAAACACATAAATCTAACTTTTGGTATACCATTGAGTCTTTTGTTGCACATAAAAGGTGTATGCTTCTCTGGCAAAATGGCAAATCTGTAAAGTTTCAAAAATGAATAGTATACTTTCTAATATAGTTATTAGAAAATGCATAAGAGCACCGTTGAGTTATATCTAGCAGGGTAGTAAAATCACGAAACGGCGTAAACTAAGTTTATAAACCCATAAATTTAAACTGGTCCAAATGAAAGAAGTTGCAGACGACAATTTAAATTTGATGAAATTTGAGTTTTTCAACTTTCTATGTAGAAAACGTTAAAATTGAAGAAATTGCTTGTTGCAAGTAATTTCTTCATTTTATACAATTTTCCAAATGGATTTTCCTGAGGGGTGTCAAAAAGCGTCATTGTGCTGGAATGAGTTAAACGGTTTCATGTAACATTTAGACTTCTTACAAAAGTTTCACATTATTTCATATTCAAAATGAATATTGATGAGTACGTGAACATTGTCATGAAAACATGCATAACAATTTACAAATCTGTTCTATCTGAACTATACACAAAAAAGAAGAAAAAACGCGTCATTAGGCATGTAAGTTTTATACTTACAAAGTTGTTACAAATTCTATCAAATCTAAACATTTGTCCGCCCCGATGTATTTATCAAGGCAGAAATAATCGGCAGGTTTGCGTCATACATCCCACAATCCACCATCGAGTTCTCGTCTACGTCACAAAAACCAGAACTGCTTGTGTCACTTCCGGGTGTCATAGATTGGTCAATTTCCGGTTTACTGTCAATATGGCTGCTATCAGAAAGTTCAGATGATTGGGGAGAAGCAAGATTCTGGTAAGATCTTGGCTGATTATAACAGTTCACAGGCTGAATATAGCAATCAAACTCTTCCCTCTTGACGTCAGCAACGTCGTCAATGAGTCCAGGATGAAGGCCATCGTGGCTGTAAGCGGATCTACTATGCATTGGAGATACTTTATTGGATGAATAGTAAGCACATGATGACCTGGATGCAAGATTCTCTAAATGTACATATCGCCCGTACGGGTGTGGGTATGTTGACGGATTTCTATAACTAAAACGTTCACCGTAAGGATACTGACACATTAAGTTGGATTGTTGCGGTCTTCCTAAACATTGTCCAGAAGTTGGGTATTTTAGTCTATCTCTTCCTTGGAAAAACTGATTTGGCATGGTCGGCGTATATTTACCATGACAAGAAAAATCGGTGCATGTTTCATTTGGACTTGACGGTGGGGTTCTACTATCAGGACTATCACGTAAACCGGAACCGGAAGCCGGCGCACTTCCGCTCCTTTCTAACTCGGTGTCCGTAAAGCTAGAATGATCATGAATATTTAAACTCTGCGATCTTTGCCGTTCAATGGAATGTGTATCAGATGAATATCTTTTCTCAACCTCGCCGTGTTTCTTTTGCTTCTTTCTCCGTCTTGGTCTATACTTGTAGTCCGGGTATTGCCGCATGTGTTCAATGCGCAGTCTCTCGGCCTCGTCTATGAAAACCTGTTTTTCTTCGGGTTTAAGTTTCTTCCAGTTTGTCCCTGAAAAAGATGGATTTTCGACATTCAAGTCTACTGCTTAGTTTGAAAGCATCTTTTGATCATTTAACCCTTTCCCCCACGACAAAATTTTAAACCGGTCCCAATTGAAAGGAGTTGCAGACAAAAAATGAGTGTTTATGAAATTTTAGGTATTTTCAAATTTCAGGGTAGAAAGAATTGTGGAAAAGGAAGGTATTGCTTGTTTCAAAAAAATTCTTTATTTTCAACAATGTTTTCCTACTTGTCTTAAGGGACGATCGTCGAACGTTTTTTATTTTAAGTACTATAAATATTAGATGACAATCGTAGGGACCGGAATTCATTTATGATTATTTTTACATTTAAGATCTGTTTGTTTACTGAAATATGGGTCGATTCTAATAAGAATAGATGCACGACTCGAACCCGATTAGATAAGAAGTCGCTAGATTTTGAGAGCGTTGAAACTTTCTTTTCTTTTCCCCTTTTATTTATTCATTTTTTTAAATCTTTTTCTTTTGTGTGTGTGTGCCTTCTGTTGAAGGCATTTGAGTAAAATTAGGAGTAAACTAAAAGTAACGGAGTTGATATTCACCGAAAAATCGAGTTTCACAAAAACGCATGTTAATTATTTAGAAAAGGATCTCGTTAAAAGGGTTTTAAATTGGCGACATGGAACCACATGTTGATCCACGTGCTGAGGTCAACCTGGAAATCTGAGGGGTCAATTTGCAGCGACACCTGGTAGCAATTAGATTAATTATCTCCTGCGATAGGTAAATGGTTTATCTGATTACTATTGCCTGACAAACTTTCACATTCTTCACGAATGGTATTATCCATTTAGAATCAGACCAACTATCAAATCAGACAGCAATCTACGTTGTTTCTGGTGATGCAGCACTTGCACCTCATATTAAATTTTTACCTTATGTTCGTAAACAAATACTATTTTGTCGGTGAGCGAGCAAAATGTCGTTATTACAGCTGTAGTTACGACACTTTGCTCGCGTACCGACGAATTGATATAATTACTTTTGTTCAGGAGGCAGCGGTCATAATGTCATTGGGCAAGTTGTATTTACGCCATTTTGATAGCCAATCGACGACAAGTGAGTTGCCCTGTTTTAGTAGAGTATGGTTCCTATTTCATGATTCGATAAAACCTTCATATTTTTCTTTGATGTATCTGTCAAATGGTATACATGTATTTTATTTAAGAGATGGAGAGAATATTTTTTCTTTTCATGGAGGTATGAACCGAAAAAACTAATCACACTGTACATACGCTTCGCGTATTCATACATAAGTGTGATTAGTTTTTTCGGTTCATACCTCCTTGAAAAGAAAACAATATTCTCTTCATTCCTTACAATTTAATAGTCTCGGGCGAAAAAAGCAAAAACTTCACAAATTTTTTATACTTTTTATATGGAACTTTTTTGTGCGGAAGCATTCAAAATGGCTGCGCGCTCAAAATTTTGTTCATGGAGGTATGAATTAATTTTTTCGACCAATCAGAACGCCCGTTTTTGATAGACGAAACTAAACATTAAATTAAATTGTTGAATCTGGACGGGTCTTAATTTTTTCAACACAGTAAAGTATAACCTGAAAATGTAAAAAAGCACAATATACTCTAGTGTGTGGCAAGAAGACACAATATAATGTATCGGTGCAGTGTTTCCTAGAGGAATGCTTATACATGTAAATTGCACGGTAGATTACCGCCACACGTCCTCGTTAATTGCTCGAGCTATGTCCATGTAAATTTCACGCACTGTCATGCTAATTACATCTCTTTGAAATAGACAAGCTATATCTTAAACGAAAAAGATAAATTAACTTTCTTGTGGCCACGACTATCTGCAACTTTATCAAATAAAGTAGTCTAAACTAGTCTTATTTCTCTTTAGAATACAAAAAAGTCATCTTTTTTAATTTAGCGAAATTCCTAAAAGAAAGTTTTTCAAGAAGATCTGATTTAGTGTATTACTTAGTTGGGATAATCTTTAATTAAGAAATGAAGAGAATAATTTTTATTTTCATGGAGGTATGAACCGAAAAACCCAATCACACTGTATAATTACGTGAAGCGGATTCATACATTGTGTGATTAGGTTTTTCGGTTCATACCACCACGAAAGCAAAAAATATTCTCCTCGTTTCTTATAATTTAATGCATCGAGCGAAAAAAAAACCTTTACAAGTTTTGATACTATTTTGTATGGGACTATTTGTGCGGAAGCATACAAAATCGCTGTGTGCTCAAAATTTTAGAGTTATGAATAATTTTTTCGACAAATCAGAACGCTCGCTTTTGATAGACGAAACCAAAATAAAATATACTGTAATATCTTTGATTTAGCTCCACTTCCAATTTGTTCATAGGTCCATTCTATCGATTGTGTACAATGTAAATGCATTTTGATGTATTTTTGTTAATTGTATCTCATTTGACGAGAAACTGTAAAGTTTAAGTCAATAATTATCTTGTATCTAAACTCCTTAAAATATAAGAAATAATAGAAAAGTAAATGGCGATCAAAATGAGAAAAGTTTTAAAAGCGGCCTTAGATAATATTTTCAGAAAAGAACATTTTTAGAGCTCATTAACCTATATGTTTTAATGAATTAAAGATATATAACGAGTTAAGGTAGCTTTTGTGACTTATTTAAAGTTGGCTTATTTGCTTTTCATACTTTCGTCTAATCATGGTTTTAGTAGATAGTAAGAAGCTAAAATATCCGAATATCAGACTAGTCCAGATTGCAGAGCTCGCAGACGGCAATTCAAACGTAAAATTTCGATGAAACGAACACAAACAAACAAAACCGCTACAGCATTTGGTAATGTATTTTACTTGATATTCATATTAATTTAATTTTCCATTTCAAATTGTTTGAAGTGCTGTAATAGTCATGTCATTTTATTATTATTTTATTATTATTATTATTATATATACACATGCATGAAAAACTACAGACTATTTTCCCATAATGTTTTCTCAAGTATTAAATCACAAGACATAAAGTCCCGAGTTTGTACAGGAAAGGATTAGGTGCTTTTTTGTGTACCTTTTATTTACTTAAGAAAATAATCTTGCAAAATAGGGACATTTATACGGTAATATTCGCAAATTAAAGAGTTAACAAAATAAATGTTCGAAAACAATCCGAACGTTTTGTGTTTTTTTCCTGATGATAAGCGATATCAAAGATATCTAAAAATTAAGGATTTCCTAAAGATCTCGGCCTTGACCTTTGACACAAGAATATCCGCGTTCAATGACGTAGGTAGGGGCCCCGATTTCTATCAATTACGAGAGATTTGAGGATGTTTTCTGTTATCGGGTTGTTGTCGGAAAAGTACTTTTGCTATAGAAAACAAAAAATGACCTTAAATGGGAAAAAAAGAGGTCACCAGATTGTCTTCACTTGATCTGCTAATTCGAACAACTGTATCGGGTGTCTCTTAGTTGGCATTGATATTTCTTGAATCCTTTCAAGGGGATTGTCGAGATTTCTCGATGGATTATCATTTAATAATTTCACCGAATAGATTGGGATTATATGGGAATGAGTTAAAAAAATTAAAAAGATAAGCCGATGCAAAAACAATCAATAATGGAAAGGTTTAAAGGGTTAGTGTTTCCAGGCTATTCCCGAAGATGAAATTACGATTCGATGTCAGGGACTATATTAAATTACGTTTTAATTCCATACATTATTCTTATTACAGTAATTGTTCTGATTTCATTAAGTAATTTATTGCTAAGAAACATGAAATTTTACGTCTTTGACGTGAACCAAGTATCTCGATTAGAATAAGGGAAGTCAGATAGCATTTAAAGCATATTTAAACCCCAATGCATGAAAATATGTATTAATATTAATAGCGATGATAATAAAAGTTATAACGATATTATAGAAAATAGTATAATAATTACAATATAAATTAAACAACAACAACAATGGCCATGATGATGATAACAATAATAAAATTGATAAAAGAAATAATTAATTATAGATTATGATGATATCAACCCTTGTCATGCTGAACCCGGAATATTCCGGTTTTGGCAGGAGGTGTAGACTAAGATCAGACTGCACTTATGTGCAGGCTGATCTTAGTCTACATCTCCTGCTTGTATTTTTCCTGTCAGAATTGTCTATGAAGTTGATTTCTAAAAGAAATATTAATATTTGAACAACAATTTTTATCAGTGCTTTCAGCCCTTTGATTTGACAGCAGTTCAGTAAGGTAATTTAAACAGCATGACAAGGGTTAATGAAAATGATGATGATTATAATTTCCATATAGCACTTTATTTCTTCGGGGTCCAAATTCTACGGTATTTCTCATGATGATGACAATAATTGTAATAATAAGATCATGATAATAATAATGATAATAGAAATAATGATGAAGATGATGATGGTTATAATGATATATATGAAAATAATCAAAGTATAAATAAACAAAGAGGAAATCGACAGTATCAGGTCTGCGCTCGGGATGACAAATCACTAACGAGCGCTATCCTCTGGAAAACCGCTTTTGACAAAATTGCACGTGCAAAGCTGGGTAGCGTTTTTTAAAAGCGTTAGCGAGCTTTTTGTCAGCCTGAATGCAAAGCACGCGTCAACTCTTTTTCGTCCATTTATAGATCTACAAGTTACAGTGAGTGATCAAATATCAATTTTGTCTATACCTGTATGGACAAACTTGACCTTTGATCAATCACTATAACTTGTCCATCTATAAATGCATATAACGTATAAAATGATGCTGACGTGACCGATGGGATATGAAGTTCAAGACGGGTCTCAGTTTTGAACTATGTCACCGACCGACGATTTACATGTACAATTGATGGACCAATTAAGCACGCAATTAACTTGAAGCATTTCTCAAAATCACTTCACTGTAAACCACGCTCGTACGTGATTACTTCACTCACTAAACCACCACAAGACGACTCTAGACTGGTCCAAAATAAATGAAGTTGCAGAAGATAATATAAAGTTTATGGAATTCCAGGTTTTTTATTTTATTTATTTATTCATTTATTTATTTTATTTTTATTTTTTTTATTTATTTTTTTTTTTTGTTAAAAAGCATTGTTGGAAGATTTTTTTATTTTCCACAATGCTTTCCAAATTGCTTTTCTTGAGGGGGAGTCAAAAAGTGTCATTGTGTAGGAATAGTTTATGCAATATTTCCCATGATTTTAGGTACTTGCCCTGCTCATATTATATAAACACTTTTTACTAAACTTACTAAGTTGGGCATCATCAATTTTTTTTTTAAATTGGCTATAATATCTACCATTTGCTCAAAAATCACTTGTGATGTATTTTTAAATTATTAGAATATATTGCCATAGAATTTCGTAAGCATGCCATTTAGGCAGATTATATCCTTTAGTTCCAACCTGATTTTTATGTAAAATTTGTATGAGAACATAACCATTTAATTAAAGGCAACACGCCAGTTGGGGAAATAAAGTTGTAAATTTGAATAAGCTGTAATTACGACTTTTAGTTCACTGTAGGTACTTAAAAGTTGAAATTTTCAGAAAAAAAAGCAAAAGGTTTTCTCGGAAAATGCGATGTTTCTAGTGAAATTAACATTTCAAGAAGAATGCATTTCAAAATTGACAGACCATCAACAGAGTCTAAAATTATAGTAACTTCGGGCTCAGTCACATGTGTTCCTTAACCCATTCCAACACAGTAAAATTTTAGACTGGTCCAAATTGAAAGAAGCTGCAGACGACAATTTCAAGTTGATGGAATTTTGAGATATTTAGTCTTTTCGGATAGAAAACATTGTTGATAATGAAGAAATTTCTTGATACAAGCAATTTCTTCATTTTCCACAATGTTTTCCAAAGCTTTTTTCTCGAGGGGCCTAAAAAGGAGGGATTGAGTTGGAATGGGTTAAATCCTTTTCCGGATGTATTTCATGTCTAGTAAATAGGGCTTAAAGTTATTTACAACAGCGATCGCCTTATTTTTGGACGCGCGATACATACATACTTAAAAACCAAATTACTTGAGTATCCCACTTCAGAGAATGCAAGTAAGGGGGAGGTCGTCAACACTTCAAGTCTATCACTTGGAAATTTACCCATTCCCAAATAATCCCGTTCTTGGATGCCTACAAGTAAAAAAAACTATTGAAAACACCATGGAAAATTAAGAAATTGCTTGTCACAAGCATTTTCTTCATTATCCATAATGTTTTCTACCACAAAAAATGAATATTTTGAAAATTTGATCAACTAAAAATTGACATCTGCATCATCTTTGAATTTAGACCAGTCTATCATTTTGTTGTCTGGTAATGGGTTAACTAGCATCGGTTTTCTAGGCATCCCCAGTATCAAGCTTGGTCACATGCGTCTTACTCTTGCATACGAACATTGTAACGTGCTCATGGACCTGAAAGGGAATCGAACCTGCAACGCAATTTTAGTCAATGGCCTGCCACTCAAGACAAATACATATGGACTCCCTTATGGAAGATCACAATTTAACAAATTCCCACACAATGATGCTTTGGGACGCCCCTCGAGAAATAGGGAAATTGCTGGTAACAGGAAGTATTTTTTTCCATTTTACACAATGTTTTTAGCCAGAAAGATTAAAATAAAACCTAAAAATTCATTAACTTTAAACTATCGTCTGCATTTTCTTTCAATTTGGACTAGTCTAAAATATTGCCCTGTGGTAATGGATTAAAAAGGAAAATATCGTTGGCGAGAAATAGCTCATTCCACCAGAGCACCGCTTTTTTTACTCCCCTCAGTAGAAAAGCTTAAGAAGTCATTGGGGTAATCGAAGAAATTGCTTGTTACAAGCACTTTCTTTGTTATTCCCAATATTTTCTACACCGAAAAATAATAATTTTAAATTCTTGCAGTTAGAATCTGTAAACTGCAACTTCTTTTTATTTAGACCGGTCTAAAAGTTTGTTGTTGGAAATGGGTTAAAATGTATCGGGTATTAGTATATTCCCCCAGAGGGTAAATGACGGATTGGGAGGTCAAACAAATAATCAATCGACCAATCAAAACATTGATTTAGACCAGAAAGAACTTTGAATTCCGATAGTTGCCGACGTTAACCTTGGGCATTTTTGTTGGTTTTGCGACAATTTCAAGCTGTAGTTAAGCCGTTAAGGTCGCCAACCTACCGTCTTACTTTTTTGTTACATTTTCCTGGTTATAAATTTTCTAACATAACGCCGTTTAATAGCGAAGTGGATCTTCATGATGCAGCTCAGTGGGCGGGGCCAGCGATCCGTCATTTCAAGCTTTCACAAACGGATCAAAAACCCGATACGATCCATCGTGAGCATAAAAATAGAACACAAATCCTGTTACTAAGTTTGATAAGAATCCCCAAAAGCACGTCTATCTTTCGATATCGATCTCTTTCGATCAGTTTACAGTCAAACACCGCTTATGTAGGGGGCTTCAAGTGGGTTCACAAGGAGGTGTGAATTGACGATAACGATATGTTGATTTGTATCGCGTTTTATTCTTAGCCACTGATGGTGAGACTCAAAAATACTCCAAACCGATTTTATCGAAAAAGTGAAGATCCTCTTATTAGACTATTTTTTCTTTTTATATAAGAGACACTTAAAGTGTGCGAGCGGAAACAAGAACAAAAACAACAACAGCAACAAAAATTCAACAACAAACAAACAAAGCCTGTACGATTTTCAAACATAAAAAGCCAGAGTCGGATGTCGGCATTCACATGCAAATGTAGTCTGACAAATTTCGCTAAGATACAAAACATCGTTTCAATAGAACTGTTGTGACGACATTTTGTTTGCCCACCGACAAATTGTCGAATGGTGGATGTCAATCAAAGAATCAATCGACCAATCAAATTATTCATTTAGACCGGAACTGAAATTTGAACTCCCACATTTAACCATTGAAGCATTTTTAACCAACGATTTTACTTTTTTCGTAACATGGTATTGGCCATAATTTTGCAAAATAGCGTCGATCAACCCATTCCTACACATTGACGCTTTCAGCAGCACAAAAGAAAAATAAATGGAAAACATTGTGAATAATGAAGAAATTGCTTGTTACAAGCATTTTTTTCATTATCCACATCTTTTTCTTCCCGAAAGGTAAAAAGGATCCAAAATTTCATAAGCTTGAAATTGTTGGCTGCAAATGCTTACAATTTGGACCTGTCTAAAATTTTGCCGTCTGGTAATTGGTAAATATCGAAATAGAACTCCCTGTTGTAGATCAATGGGCGTGGCAAGCGATCCGTCTATCTAGTAGACGTGTCACGGGAAAAGGAACTGTACGGAATTTGGTACGGAATAAAAATGACTGAATCCAGAAGGTGTCAGTCGGGATATACTATAGGTATTGTGTGTTGGCAGCATCGACCGCTAGACACCCCGGATTTCTAAATTACGACGTCGCGGGCAAAAACCTGGTAGCTACAGTCTGAAAGGCATGAATAAGAGGATTTTCGTCCCCCAACAACGATAATCTTTCAGTATACGCCGTCTGATAAAGATCGATATCCTTCGCGGATGATCCTGATATGCGAATGACGGAACAAAAAATTCGTTTAAAAACATCCGTGATCCACGGGTCCAGTGAAAATATTTCGTCGTTTGGCGTGCAGAATGTCGTAACTACAGCTTGAATAAAGCTGTAGTTACGACATGTTGCATACCCATCCACGGTTTTATCATAATGACGTCGAAGGAGTTCGATGTTTTTTACAACTTTAATTTTGATACATTACAGCTAAATGATCCCTTTGGAGGCTGCATGTCTTTACGTTTAACTTCAGAATCATTTTTTCGTTATGTTCATCGACAATATTAAGCAAAAACATGAAAATATTCTCTTAATTTTCAAGTTCGCTAATGACAAATAGATTGTCAAAAGAACATATAAGGTAGAATCAGAGGAAGAAACTAGATCCTGAATTATTCTTTTGAATCGTGAAGATCTAGAAAAGCATAACGGTTATTTTTGAAAATGCGTGAGTTTTCTTTTCATTTGCGACTTTTTCATTTCAGAAATGAAGAAAATATATTTTTTATAGAGGTATGAATCTTAAAACTATATTCATACATTAGTGAAGCTAAGTTTTTAAGTTCATATCCAAATGAAAACAAAACAAAAAAATCTTATTATTTTTATAATTCAATTCCATCAAGCAAATGCTTTACTAGTCTTGGGTAATTTTTTCATTGATCTACTTTGTGCGCAAGCATGCAAAATAGTTGCAAAATAGTTGCGTGCTAAAACTTTTGCTCGTGGAAGAATGATAAAAATTTCAGCCAATCAAAACGCTTGAATCTTGAAAGACTAGATTGAAATTGAATTGTTTATAAACAGTGAAGGTTTGTTTGTTTGCTTGTTTGTTTGTTACATCTTTGCCGTTTTTCATTTTATAAAAAGAGGTTCGTGAGAATAGGTCAGACAGGGCCCATTTTGATCGCGTAATTATTGTCCCGTTTCCTCGGACTTTGCACTGTTGTTGTTTCGGTTTCTTAAAAAAACTAAAAAACCCAGAAACTACAAACTATTTCTTCACATTTGTCGAGTAAATCGAATAGATATATACGCAATGTACGGCACTGAGAAATCGTTTACGTGTGCGTCCAAATGTCTCGTCGGTTTGAGACCAAAACATCGTAACCACAGCTTTAATAGTTACGCGCACCAAAAAAATTAAACTATGTACATGTATTTAATTACATGCATAGGGTGGGAGAAAGGTGAAATCCAAGAATCAAAAGAAGAAAGTTCCAAATTGATTCCAATTACCAAATAGCAGTTATCTTTATTACTCAGAAATAAGTAACTGAGTGATAAGAATAACTACTATCTAGCAATTGGAGTTAATTTTGAGCTTTTTGCTATATAGATATATAAGTTCAAAAATGATTCCAACTACCAGACAGCAGTTGTTCTATTACTCAGAAAACAGTAACTGAGTACTAAAATAACTATTTTCTGGTAGTTGGAAAAAATTTGAACTTTTTTTTAGAAAAACAAGTTCAAAATCGATTCCAATTAGCAGATATCAGTTAGTTTTATTAATCAGAAATCAGTAACTTGGTAATAAAAACAACTACTATCCGATAATTGGAATCAACTTTGAAATATTTCTTAAGATATTCATGTATATACATATATATATATATATATTTATATGTACAATTTTATATATTTTATATGAAATCGTAAGCCTTTCCATGGTCCTTTCAACAAACTGTTGTTAAAATTTACAAGTGTGTATAAATCTATCTAATCTGGAGGACAATCCCAATGACATGGATTGGGCCTAAATTATGACAGCTGGCAAACCGCGTGTTTGCCCGCGGAGACAGGGTACTCTAAAACCCATTGCCAGATAACGAATTTATAGACTAGGCAAATGAAATATTTTAAAAATAATAATGATTATTATTATACGATGAACTAATGTAAAATGAATAATAAAAGTCATGTGCGATATTTCCAACAATTTAAAATTCACGTGAAGTGCAGGCACTTGGCAGTCCAGAAAGTAACGCGTTGCATTTAGGATACTCGCTTATTGCCTGAAGTATCTCTTAGTAAGTAGCTATGCACAGTGCGCATAGTGAAGACTCTGACCAGTCTGTGCGAATGCACAGACTGATCTGAGTCTTTACTTAGCGCAAATATGAACATGTTATTAATGTCACGCACAGGTGCAATAAATGAGGAAAATAATAATGATAATAGTCTAACACGCTTGCACATGATAATAGAGCCGTGGCTTTCAACTTAAGAATTATTTCGTTAGTCCGGAAATAAACGTTGAACCCCGACATTGGCCGACATTAATGTGAAGCTCTTTTTGTTTAATCTATTCAGCGGTTTAAACGTCGTAACTACAGCTTGTTCACGCCACGTTTACCACGTCTCAGTTTCCAAAAATCAATTTTAGTTTTTTTGTTACAAGTTAATGGTCATAAATTTTGTTAAAGAACGCTGATATATATCAAAGTGGAACTGATGGCCGAGTGGTATTGGTACTTGACTCGTGATCTGAAGGTCACGGATTCGAGCCCCACCGTCACCGAGGTGTGTTCATGGGCAAGACACTTAATAGCCAGCCTCAGTCTACCCAGCTGTAGAAGTGGGTAGCAGTGGGGATAAGCCATTGCCTCTCTTCCAGGGACGTGAAAACATCTGGTTTGTGTGTTCGAGAGCGACTCTATAAGCTTAAAGCTTTCGTCGCAATCGAACTCAAATAAATTAGTATAAACTAAAGAGGAACTGACTATCGGAGCTCGGAGGGCGGAACCAGTGAACCATCAGTTGAGAGTAAATCATTAAATCCATCATGATCAAAATTATGAGCATTTTTCGACAACGTCCCCCCCCCCCCCGATTTCCGATTTTAAAGACTCGTGGACTTGAAGGTCACAGATCGTATGGGGAATACAAACTACTCCGGTCCATATTTTGTAACATTTCTGGAAAGATGGTCTTACGAGGAAACTGTGAAGACAGGCATAAAATGCCACTTGGTTACAAACAAAAGGTAATGGCTTTGGCATCTATTTACTTATATAATTCTCGGTTTATAAGCTATAAAGCTTTGACCTACGTTATGTGTGCGTAGACACAAGTCGGGTTTCGTCAAGTGACACAATAATGTCGTCCGATTATATTTGATACATTTACGAATTAAATTCTTTGTTTTTTACGCTACTTATGTATATGAATTCTGAATTGGATACTATTAATAGAACATTCAAAAGGATTTTTTCCTTTAACTATAATCTTTAATATAGACTGAACAGTTTTATTTTTGATTTTTATGAAAAAATATAAGTTCGACACTTTAACCATTAGATATGAGGATTTTTCTGTATCATAGGGTAATCTCAAATAAAATTTTCACGTACTCTTACTTTATAAATCCATTCCCGATGACGCTTGGGTAAACATTGTCTAAAATGACGAAATTGCTTGCAACAAGCTATTTCGTCATTTTTCACAATGTTTTCCACCCATAAAGTAGAAAAAAATCTTATGAATTTTAAAATCGTCTGTAACTTCCTTCAATTTGGAAATTTCCCGTCTGGTAAAAGATCAAAAAGTGAAAAATTATTGTATACGTTTTAACTGGCGGTTAACTTTTTTTAAGAGATCCATGCTCTTAACCAAAGGAAGCGTATATATCCCGATTCAGGTCGAGATGACAAAATTTTCGACCGTTACAATTTCAATGAAGTTAAAGACGACAATATTAAATTGAGCTGATTTTAAAGCTCTTTGTCTTTTGGGGTAGAAATTATTGTGGATTAAGAAATTGCTCGAGACAAGCAATGTCTTCATTTCCCACATTATTTCCGAAGTTATTATTTTTTGAGCGGCGTAAAAAAGGGAGATTGTGTTTGGATAGATTAACGGAAAATGTCTTTTGGAAAAGCAAACAGTTAAATCGTTGGATTTTTTTTTCTTTCTCCTTTCAGTTAATATTTCATCGCTCTAAATGGTTCTTAATTACAAATCTAATTAACTTTGGAGTTTCGAGAAAAAAAAAATCTAAAAGTTTTCAAACTTAGCAACTGTTTAACACCATTCCAACTCAGTGACGCTTTTAGACGACCCTAAGAAAAAAAATGTCACAAGCAATTTCTATATTTTCCACTATGTTTTCTATCCAGAAAGTTGAGAAATTCAAAATATCATAAACTTTGAATTGTCGTCTGCAACTTCTTTCAATTTGGACCAGTCTAAATTTTTCTCGTTTGGTAATGGGTTAACTTATAAACGTAAATCTTACCTAGCATTTTACTGAGATCTGCATTATGAACATCCGGGTTTTTCTCTGCCAATCTTTTCCTCTCCACTCTAGCCCACACCATAAAGGCATTCATCGGTCTTCGAATTCGTTGAGGATGCTCAGGCCTACGGCCAGCCATCCTTGTGGCCGTAGCATCCACAAATGCACTAGAATATGTCATATTTCTCCAAGGCTGGTAATGACACGCGCTAGGCTGAGTTCCGATATATAACTGATGAGCCCCCTGCCGGCTGGGTAAATGAGACATAGCGGTGTACCCGTCCATTTTACACTGCGCGTGGAGTCTTATCTTCCGCTCTACGCTTAATTAATTCCACTTAAATCGATAAAAAAATGTTAAATTGAATTAACGTTCCGCACGTGGTTTAAATAGATTATCATAATTAGTCAATCTGCTTCCAAAAAATCCCTGTTTTTTTCTTCTTTTAACTTGTTGAAAGTTGCAAGAAATTCTTAGAAGATAAGATATAGTCCACGAATATTATGTATATTTCGTCGCGTTTGTGCAACAAACATAAAAAGTCATGTAAAATGTCAATGTACATTACATGTATATTTCAAACACATTTAAATATGTTCAGACGTAATTAATAATAAAGTAATCAACATAAATAAACATAAAATAACCCTTGAAACTTTGATTAGTGAAAGTAAGATAGCAATTCGGTTATCTTTATACCATGTACTCGTTTTGAATAGAGTGTCTGCTTGGCTGGTTAAACTGTTTCGTATAATCTGAAACATGCAAAAAGGTTTTGTTACAAAGCATCTGGTACACGTAAGACCGAAACGTGCTAACTATAAGATAGATATAAAAAAAAGATGTGCAGTAAAAATCTTGAACTAAGCGACCACTGAAGGGACGACTAAACAGTGGTCGCTTAAAAGAATTGTCGTTTATTATGAAAGATAGGGGGGGGATTTATTCGATTGCACAAACAAATCATTGCAGAACTTTCTCGTAATTCTATGCTGTTAGAACTCATTTGAATCGTCTCATTGAGACGATTCTAATGAGTTCCAACAGAATAGGATTTTGTTATAATTCTTTATAAGAATTTTTTTTCGCTTTAAAAGGAATTTTGCTTAATGGGGATTTCGATTATGGTCGTTTAATGAAAGAGTTCGCTTAATAGAAATGGTCGCTCGAGCAACATCGCCTGTATATATAAATATTGTTTTACAATTTCTTTTGCGAAGGAGAAACGTTTAGTGAATCCAATTTTTCTTTACGATGCAATTCATTATTCAGATAGCGCCAAATTTCACGGGCGTCATTTTCCTGCAATGTTTCCCAAAACTTTGTCTGCAGTGATATTAAACCCAATTTCCATTAGGGCTGGGTAGCAAATGTTGTTTATACGGGACTCGTCTAATGATATAAATAACATGATTTTGGTTTAGTTCTTAAACCCTGTAACTACAGGTTAACCAATTCCAATACAACAAAAACTCAGACGGGTCCAAGTTGAAAGAAGCTGCAGACGACATTTCAAATTGATGGATTTTTTCGTCTTTTTGGATAGAAAACATTGTGGATAGTGAAGAAATTGCTTCTTACAAGCAATTTCTTCATTTCCATCAATGTTTTCCAAAGCTTTTTCTTGAGGGGCGAAAAAGAGGAGGGATTGTGTGGGAAAGGGTTAAATGAAGCAGTAGTTACGAGATTTCAGAAATTTACCATCGATTTAGACCAGCCTATGTGAACATGTCTTTTTAGGTCCTTTCAAAGAAATTTAAATTCGGTTTCCACGCCTTAAAATATATCTCAACATTTCATATCGCCAGTCTGATATTGCAAAGGGGGGGGGGGGGGGTACTTATAATGTGGTCCGTTGTCCCTTTGAATTTTGACAAGTCTAAAATTTTTAAGGAAAAAAAACAACAACAACAAAAAACAGTTTAGGGTTGATAAGTATAATTTAGGAGTTAAAGCCAATTTGAAGGAATTTCAATGATTCTTAGTAAAGTTAACTCAGTCGTGTAGCATCCCGGTGGTATGAAATGTCGCACCAAAAAACTAATCACTGTGGCAGCATCAACAGGGCAAACTATTGTCCTGTAACTCAGGATTGACCCCTTACCAGGCTTGGTTTTGTCAAAATTCAAAGATGTTGTCAAAAATTTTCTAATTGGCAAAATTTGACCCATTATCAGATGACATAATTTTAGACTGGTCCAAATTGAAAGAAATTGTAAACGGCATTTTCTGTTGAGGAAATTTCAAAAAATTTTACCTTTTGGGGTAGAAAACATTGTGGATAATGAAGAAATTGCTTGTAACAAGCAAATTCTTCAATTTCAACAATGTTTTCTAACGTTTATACTCTCAGGGGCGTCCAAAAGCGCCATTATGTAGGAATGGGTTAAACAGTCTTCATACAAAACAGTTGACCAATCGCTGGCCCCGCCAACTGAGATCGTTAGCCCGGCCCTTTGACTTCGACAGGAAGTCCCGCTTCAATTTTAAACGGCGATATTTTGCAAAATTCATAGCCAGTGGAATGGAACAAGAAAGTGAAATCGTTTGTTGGCGACCTTAACGTCGTACATACAGCTTGAACAAATTGAAGTTACAACGTTTAGGTCGCCAAAGCACCAAAAATGTTTCACGTTAATGTCGGTCAATGTCGGACTTCAAATCTGAATTTTCGCGCTGAATGGATGATTTGATTGGTTGACTGATTCCTTGATTGACAGGCGCATTTGGTCACTTGTACCTTGGCAAGACTGTGCAGATAGGCATACTGGTCTAGATGGAAACCTTTCGTCTCCAACAGTTTGTACATTTTGAAGAATAATTAAACCGATTTTTTTTATATTTAATTGAATGGTCAGACAGGAAGAGAATGTTGACTTCTGTAAAGATTTTTTGTCAGTTTGACTACTTAAAGGTCGTAATTACGGTTCATTCAAGCTGTAGTTGCATACTTTGAGACTGTCAACAGAAAATTGATTTTATGCCCATAACTATATTATTTTCAAAACAGCGTTGTTTATAACCTTGGAGCTATTTCGGAGGTCAGTTGACGGGACCATCTATGTGGGTGGGGGCCAGTCAATTTTGAAGTATGTACTCTGATAGACCTCTGATTTAACCCACATCTTTTTCAGCTACTTATTACATCCTGTTATCGCATAGTGCCGTTAAGTGCGAGGGTTAATACATGTAAATGTCATCCCTATATCGTCATTGTCGTTATAAACCGTCATGACTACAGCTTGATTCAAGCTGTAGCTACGACGTTTTAGAACGACAACGACGATATATAGCAAAGAGGAACCTCATGCAACTTCATAAAACAATTATATGAAAAAACATTTCGGATACAGCAGAAAAGATAACATTTCAAATGTTACTATACGGTAAGGCAGTTGATCCTTCTTGATTAAAAAAATAACAAGTTTCTTGCCCAGTCTGACCAGGTCGGTACTTTTCGCGCGGTCATACGATACTGTTCCGTCATATAGCCAAAGAATTGTGAAAAGGGCATAAATATAACTCGAATACGTTCGCTTGACCAGTGATTTCAACACATGTTTTTTATAGGCAACAGGGGTCAAAACGGCAAATTCTATATTTAGTAGGCTTTTATCAAAATTCAAAACAAAACCTTAGTGTCTTGATTCATTACCTTGCATACAAAAGTAGGCAAATAAAATACATGTGTTTTCTTTTTAAGTCGAATCCTACTTTTCTTAAATATGATAGCAGGCGTTTTCATTTAAGAAATATTTACAACTTATTCTTTTCCAAAATGAAAAAAAGTTTCTTATTTATATGAAAAAATAGATTTAACATAACAATTAATTCAATCGGCAATGTTATTAAATATAAAGAAAGATAATGCGAAATAAGTATAAAATCATCTTTAGACTTACATTTTCTATGTCTCAGCCAGCTACAATAAACAAAGTCACATCATCAAAAAACGTATGACAAGTTATTACATACATTGAGCAAATTAAAGAGATATATATTTTGTAAATACATCTTAAGCACTTACCAGCTACTATTTCATTCGCTGAGCCTAGCGGTTTTACAACCCCCTTGTCAAGTGTCATATATCCAGTTAAAATACTGCAGGATTTCGCTGAAGCCCTTATTCATAAAACCGTCCCAATTTATAATTTCTATTTTTTCGAGAAATTGGGGATTTTATGATATTTGACCTGTTACACGAGAAAAGGGTCATCCGGAAAATCAAAAAAGAAAAATACCTGAAAAGGAGATATGAGCTAGTAGAGATCAATTTAAGCTCGTATTCCGAAAATGGATTAATAATTAGTCAAAGAAACATTTTGCAGAAAAAATACGCAAAGGTTTAGATCCCGGTCAGACTGCGCACAGGGCCGAACTTTTACGCTTTTTCGAGATGGTCTCTTTTAGAGTGACGAGTATCATATCGTCATTTGACTTGCAAAATGCCGTAACTCTAGCTAAATTAAAGCTGTAGTTACGACATTTTGCCCGCCCAACGACGATATATTAGGACCCCGATGAACGAGTCATACTGACTTTCGTGTCTCATTTCAATGATTTTTGCAATTTATGAAAGTTGTGGTACTCTCGAGACTTTGATTTGTTTATGGTAATTATTTTACTAAATATTAAAAGTTAATCATATTATTTCGTTGGTTAGGTAGACAGCGTTTTTTATCTTATTATATCCTTAGCCCTTTCATCTTATACGTAAAAATGTCGAATTCTATATTGTCGATTTACTTCAAACGCTTCAAAACCTATAGAACGTGAATAAAAACCTTAGTCAGACCTCCTTATTGCTTACAATGTATTCGAATCATCTTTCACAGATTTAATGGCCGTATTTTTTTTTTACCAAAATCGCATGCGCATTTTGGTTACGCAAGGGAAAGGGAGCTCCTTGAAACTCCACGGAAAACATATTGGAAAAGCGAGATGATCGAGCAGGGTTAATCAGAGCTGGTAGACCGTATTTCTAATAACAAACAAACAAACTAAAAACAACGAAAAACAAACAACAAAAAATACGTCATACAAAATATAGTAAGATAGAATGACCAGTCTAGACTCGGAATGTTTATTAAGGAGATAAAAATCGATCCAAGTCATTCTGCACAGTCCGCTCATTCTTGCAGAGGCTTCTCGCACCTCCGAGATCCCTCATCAACTTCCGGGTCCAATTTATTCAACTTCGTGTATACTGAATTCCATTAAAAACGCAACACTTTCATAGATTTATCTCACTTAACCACTTCTCGTTCAATCCTCGATTTTTACATCTATGTAATTTTATAATAGAGAAAACATTGTCGAAAAAGAAGGAATTACTTTTAACAAGCACTTTTTTTATTTTTACACAATATCTTCTAACCTTCTAAAGATTTATTTCTCAAGTTAAATTCACTTTCAATTTTGCTTGCAAAACCTTTGAATTTTGACAGGTCTAAAATTTTGAAAAACAGGAAAAGGGTAAGAAAATACTACATTTTATTTTCATTTTGAAGTTTAATGATGCATTTAGAAAATTCCATCTACCCATATCACATGAAAATAAGGGGAGGGAAATCACGCACATTTAAAAGACATTAAAAACAAGATGTCCATAATGGCCATAGATTACTCTTCTGAGATACTGCAAAAGTCCATGTTTTAGCATTTTTTTAATTGTTTTTTCCTCGATGTTGTTTTCTTTTGAATCAACACGAGTTCCTCATGAATTCATCGATCCCTCTTAACCCATTCCAACACAGCAAATTTTTAGACTGGTCCAAATTGAAAGAAGTTGCAGACGACAATCTTAAGTTGATGAATTTTTAATTTTATTCATCTTTTTGGATAGAAAACATTGTGGATAATGAAGAAATTGCTTGATACAAGCAATTTCTTCATTTTTCACAATGTTTTCCGAAGCTTTTTTCTTGAGGGGCGTAAAAAGGAGGGATTGAGTGGGAATGGGTTAAATTCTCAACTGATATTAGGCACAGGGGAAAGCAACTTTTCTCAAAGAATTATTGTCAGTTAGTTTCTTTTCAGCAAGTTTTTCTTGAAAACAACGGAGCTGCTCACATCATAGAGCTAATGAAAACCATATCATGATAACCTAAAGTATTTTGGTAGAGGACAATGAGGCAATGGTACTTGCATAATTGAAGCTCCGGGCCTTACTATTTTGGGGAAGAAGATTTTAAAAGAAACCCTAAGAAATTCATTTCAATTGACATAGCAACCAGATATTTATGGATTATGGTCACCAACAGATCATTTCTATAAAATTTCATTGAAATCTGATGGATAGTTTAGGAGCCGATGATTTTTTTCAATATTCTTTCTTTCTATGTAAATTTCGAGTTCCACAATATAGGGCTTGTATAAATCACATCACCGTAGCCTTGGTTGAGGCTCATGAGGCGATGTTATATGCTTTAGGCCTTATTGCTTAGGAGGAGAAGACTCAGAAATTACTTCTGGTTGTCATGGCAACCAGAGTTATTGATGGATTACGATTCCTTGAAGTATATTCGAAGGCCATCGCTTTCGGATCATTTCAATTAAATATCTTTGAAATCTGAAGGGTAGTTTAGGGGGGAATAGATTTTTAAAGATTTGTTCACAGACCGACGGACGGATAAAAGGTGATCATAAAAGCCCCCCCGAGCACTTCGTAATCAAGTGAGCAAAATTGTCTTTTGTCAGTTGGCAGGGGGGGGGGGGGGGGCTTAAGCTAATTTTGTAATCAGAATGACTTTTCTTAACTTTAACACAAAATGTCCGTAACGTGAAATTGGTTATCAAAGTACAAATGTGCTATCTGACTGGAACAGGCATCGGATAAATACGCTATCCTTCTATTTCACAGAACATTGCCTTATTTGTGGTTTCCGTGACGTATCAATAACGTCATTCGCTAGCAATTCAGTCTTTCTCGACTTCACTCACAGACTAATGGCATCGCACGAAAAAATCCGCGGTTTCAAGGCAGGGCATTAGGAGCATACTACAGTAAATTGCAATATGAAATTTAACGCGAAGAAAGACCTTATATCGTGAAAATGGCATTAATACCTATTGAAAAGACGGATATGTTTCTTTCATCAGCTTGTTAAAGAGCCGATTTAACCCATTTCCAGACGACAAAATTTTAAACTGTGCCTAATTGAAAGGAGTCGCAGACGACAATTTAAAGTTTATGAAATTTTAGAATTTTTCAACTGTATGGGTAGAAAACATTGTGCAACTTTCCTCATTTTACACAATGTTTTCCTAATTGTTTTCTTGGGGGGCGTCAAAAAGCGTCAGTGTGTAGGAATGGTTTAATTACTCTTTTCGGAGCTGGGTTTCGCCATAGATTAAGTATGACCATCGAAGAAATAACGAACGTTTTAAAAGAAAGCTGTTTCGCGAGAGACGTTAACGGGCGCACATCTTATTTATTGACGTCACACGCTGCGTACCGGGGTATTTCAGGCAAGTTCCCTGACCGATTTACTCGTCGAACAAGACGAACATTTCTTTACCCTATAGCTTTAACTCATTTACACAATTCCGTTTTTTTACCTACCCTTGTAACAATCAGTGTCTTGATTTTAAACGATGCTTTCTTCATTGAAAGGCAAAATTAAATTAATTTCATGTGCACGTGAAATTGTTGCCTGTATTTTCTTTCATTTTGAATAAGTCTAAAATAATGTCTTTGGGAAAGGTGAAGGCTTCGTACATAAAAAAGACAGCTGGAAAGGAGCGCTCATTTCTCGTCACTTTGGTTTGGGCGATTTCTGGGTTGATGTTATTTTAAAGTTTGTTTGACTTCTTGATTCAAAATCGATTACTCTATAAAAGTGTGAAAGCGTTAACGACCCAACCTTACAAGGCCTGTATATCGAGCCTACGGACCAATCAATGCCAAGTGACGTGTTGATAGCCATTTTGAAATCCAACTTGGAAGTGACATATCGCAGCTGTCAAAAAAAAAAAAAAAAAAAGAAAAGAAAAAGAAATAGATAGACCAATGAAATCATACATTTAAAACGGGAGTGAAATTTGATCTCCAACATAAGCAGACGTTAATGTGAGCATTCATTTTTGTTGGTATTGCGACTTAAACGTCGTAACTACAGCTTACTAAAGCTGTAGTTACTTTGTTTAAGTTGCTAACAAAGATTTTTTACTTTTTGTTACATGTCTCTGGATATAAAATTTGCAAATAACACCGCTTCATATCGTTGTGGAACGTCCCGTGAAATCAATAAGCGTGGGCATCGGAAACGTGGGTTTGGCAAGTGATCCGTCAGTTAGTATCGGGATAGTAATGTAGTCTATAGTCTATTTTATTTTAGCTACGTTTAATTAAGCTAAGCATAGATGAACAAGCTAACTAGACACTTCCTTCGTTAGTTAGTTTGTTCGTTGCTTCGTCCGTTAGTCTAATCGTTTGTTCGTTCGTTAGTTAGTTCTTAAGTTCGTTCGTTCGTATGTTAGTTCTTTCGTTCGTTAGTTAGTTCGTTCGTGTGTGCGTTCGTTAGTTAGTTAATATTGAATTGAACGTGTAAATCAATATAGGATTGCTGGTGGATACGTTCCGAGGTTACATATCGCATACTACAGTAACATTGTTAATAAAGCTTTTATTTCGCATAAAACTGACTGATTTTGATGTGACCGGAAATGTATCATCTAATTTGATTGGATGCCACTGGATTAAAAAAAAATCTACCACTACTAATAAGAAAAACAAAGGTAAAAGTGTTAAGTGAATAGGGATATCGGTCACGAATCGTCTTTGGGCTTCCCAACCTTTACTCGTGACATCGTGAATAAGCCGAATCTACGATGTTTCGGTAGTACGCCAACGATAATCAAGAAGTCCCCAGTTTGCAAAAAAAAAAAAGAAATATCGCAAATAGGTTTTACCGTGATTCCTAAGAAATACATTATGAGTCTATTTTAGTCAACATGCTCTAAGTGGTGTAATGTCCCACTTATCAAATATCATGCGACATTGCACCATCTTCACTTGATCATATATATGCACCAAAGTGTATTTTGTAAGAGCTGTTTTACGCCGTTTTAAATCTTTCACTCAAGTGACGGGTAGGTTCATTCATTGATGTGTTTTGATTCATTTGCATTATCGTATACCGATACTTGACCTTTTGTGTTATCCAAGAACATCCGAAGATAACAAATGGTAAGTCAAAGATTCGACATGGGTTCGATCCCCGGCGGCGGCACTATGAACCTGGGGATCCAAAAGTCTAAATTGAAAATTCCAAGGCTTTAGTGCTGATTCGAAAGAAGGAAAAAACTTTTTCCTCCCTCTGGATCCATGGGTTATAATTTCAGAAATAAGAAAGAAGTCTTTGAACTGATGCTTCATGCCTATACCCCACCCCCGGCTCCGCCCCTGGAGACCCGATGGATCATGATTTAAGCTATTTTGTAAGAGATCAATATACTGATATTTCATGCAAAATATTAAGGCTCTACGCCATCTGGTCCAGGAGGAGAAGATTCTCAAAGATTATTTAATAATTTCACTTTTGTTGCCATGGCAACCAGAGTTTTTAACGGATTTCAATTCTTTTAGCTATTTTTAAGGGGGACCACTTAAGCAACATTTCTGCCAAATTTGGTTCAAATCGGCGCAGTGGTTTTGGAGGAGATGTCATTTAAAAAATCGTTCTTTATTTCTATATAAACCCCACCCCCTGGGGCTCCGCCCCTGGTGACCCGATGGATCATGACTTTAGCTATTCTGAAAGAGGTCAATATACTGATACATCATGCAAAATATCAAGGCTCTACGCCTTCTGGGTCAGGAGAAGATTTTTAAAGATTATTTTGAAATTTCACTTTTGCTGCCATGGCAACCAGAGTTTTTAACGGATTTCAATTCTTTTGGCTATTTTTGAAGGGGACCACCTAAGCAACATTTCTGCCAAATTTGGTTCAAATCGGCCCAGTGCTTTGGGAGGAGATGTCATTTAAAAAATCGTTCTTTATTTCTATATAAACCCAACCCCCCTGGGGCTCCGCCCCTGGAGACCCGATGGATCATGATTTTAGCTATTTTGAAAGCAATCAATATACTGATGTTTTTGACGGATTTCAATTCTTTTAGCTATTTTTGAAGGGGACCACCTAAGGAACATTTCTGCCAAATTTGGTTCAAATTGGCCCAGTGGTTTGGGAAGAGATGTCGTTTAAAGAAATTGTTGACGGACGACGCACGACAGACGACGGACGGACGCCGGACGAAAGGTGATCACAATAGCTCACTTGAGCACTTCGTGCTCAGGTGAGCTAAAAATGTACATGATACGTTCTCTCAAATTGAAAGAGTAGAAATTAATATTTGTGAAAACAAAAACAAAAAAAGTAAACCGATTTTCTAAATCATAAGGAACTTTTTCCAGACGCTGGTTAACTCATTCCCGCACAATAACGCTTTTAAATGGCTCTGAATATGAAAATTTTGGAAAACAGTGTGTACAATGAAGAAATCGCTTGTAACAAGCAATTTCTTCATTATCCCCAGTGATTTCTGTCCAAAAGACAAAGTTTTTAAAGATTTCATTAACTTGAAATTTGTCGTATGCAACTGCTTTCAATTTGAACAAGTCCATAATTCTGCCGTCTGGTAATGGGTTGAAATTTCTCTTTTCAACCTTTGCTATTTGCTGGAACAACAACCAATTAAAAGAATTGCTGAAAGTTCCCAGGAAAAAAAAGTTATTCCTGTGCGTGCTCATGACAAGGCCCTGCCATTAGCCTGCTACGCCAGATATTTAATTGACCAATCGCGGATGTCAATAAAGGAATCAATCGTCCAATCAAAATATTCATTCAGTCCGGAATTGAGCTTTGAACTTCGACATTATCCACCATTTGTGTGAAACATTTTTATTGGTTTGGTGACTTAAACGTCGTGACAACAACTTATTCAAGCCGTAGTTACGACTTTCAGCTCGCCAACTAGCTATTTCACTTTTTAATTACATGATAGTGGCTATAAATTTTGCAAAATAACGTCGTAAAAATCGAAACGGACTTCCTTTTGAAGTCAATTGGCGGGGCCAACGGAAGTGTGCGGGGCCATCGATTGGTCAATTTCATTTACATTTTTAATAAGGTATCATTCCTTTGAGAATAAGTCAAATTAAGACCAGTGATGTAGGAAAAGTTGATTTTAGAGAATCTCAAATTTGAGGTAAAACACCCTACCCAATCAAAACTATATCTGAGGAATATCACCATTTTAACATTCTTACAAATTTTAGTCCTAATTGGTCAAGCGGTAACATTTCTGGCAAATTGTATAAAGTAATTAGGAAGAACCATCATTAAAAGAATTGATAGTGAACAGAAGACGTTCATTTCCAGTAGTATTTCACTATCAAAGTTCAACAAACATTTTTGAATTGTGTCACACAAAGACTCTGTTCAGTAATAACAGAGAGAGTTTAAGAGATTTGTTACTAATATTAGAAACAATCTTTGCGCATGCGCGTATAGCCTTGCAAAAGATAGGACAATCCAAGATTGTCTTATCATCTCAACAGTAACATCGATATGGTAGCTCAATGCAAAATTCTATTTTAAACCAAATTAAAAGGGAAAACAAAGTATTTAACAGGGGTCGACACTAACAGTATCCCGGGAATCCCTGAAAATTGGAATGGACCCCAGAAATCTCAGGCTGGGGATTCCGTCAGGATCCTTCAATATTTCTCCAGTGCAATAGATCTTAAAGTATAAACTAATGCTCCTGATTTTTTGTATGCTTGTTTTTGTGGAAAACACTGTGGATAATGAAGAAATTTGCTTGTAACAAGCAATTTCTTCATTTTCCACAGTGTTTTCCAAAGCTTTTTAATCAAGTTGGGCTTAGAAGGGCAGGATTGCTTGTGAATGAGTTAATGAAAATCAAGGAGGGGTCCCTGGTTATCTTGAGGAAACCCCGAAGAAATAGGTAGGGGTTCCTGTGGGATCCCATCGAAGCCCCCCTGTTAAATGAATGTATCACCAGTAGACTATGTTCTTATACCGGTAACTAAGAAATGGTTGTCCTACCTTTTGTGATTTGTGTACTACGTTTGCGTAACGTGTATATTTCTTAAGCCATAGACGATCGCTGCTATGACCCAAAAGGTTTTAACCCGTGTCATGCTGTATAAATTACCTTACTGAATTATTGTCAAATCAAAGGACTGAAAGCACTGATAAAACTTGTTATTAAAAAATCAACATTTCTTTTAGAAATCAACCTCATAAACAACTCGGGAAGGAAAAGTATGAACAGGAGGTGTAGTCTAAGATCAGCCTGCACAAAAGTGCAGTCTGATCTTAGTCTACACATCCTGAGCAAACCGGAATATTCTAGGTTCAGCATGACGAGGGGTAAAACTAAAAGACAGCATGAAGAGTTGGTGACTACGCGCCACTGGTATAGGGTGATCTTAACAAGTTCCCTATTTAAATGCAGTGGTCAGGTGAGCTTTTAGTATACTAGTTCTGATATGGCATAACAATGTCGGGTTTTTTTTCTTGGCAGCTTCACCCATTCCCACATAACCACGCTCTTTTACGCATCTCAAGAAATTTCTTGATTATCCACAATGTTTTCTACCCAATTATATTTAAAATTCCACCAAAATTGTCGTTTGCTAATTCTTTGAGTAAGGGCCAGTCTAAAATTTTGTTGTGTTTGAATGTGTTCAAACAGGTTGCAAAAGTACATTATACATGTAGACACGCATTTATTAAAAACGGAGAAGGATGTAGAAGAAAGTTCTTAAACATAATCACGTCCTGTGTGCATTTTTCAAACATGCAGAGAGTACAAACACTTAAAATGAACAATGCAAATTACAAAATCAATCCTTAAAATGAAATTATTACTTAACCGCCATCTGAAAAAGCACCATTTTTAAAAATTTATATACTACATGTACGTTATAAAAACAAGAAAATTACGGATCGATCTGTACATCCGCACAATTTAATCCGAGTCTTCACTATGCGCTCTGTGTATAGCTACGGACTCGAGGGTCCTTTAGAACATCAAAGAATATCCAAAACGCAACGTGTAGCGGTTCAGGCTGCTCAATGTCTGCGCTTAATGGAAATTTTCAATGGTCGAAATCGTTACGCATAGACGCCAATATTGTATATAGTGCAGTAATGGTGAATGCCGATTGACAAATCACCGCTGCAAATCATGTGATTGACCAATCAAACAGTTCTTTTATAACGGATGTACTATTCGGCCTTCGGTATTCATTTAAAACGTTTTCGCTTGTGGATTATTTAAACGACATAGCTACAACATATTTACGAACGATTTACCTTTTGTTCTGTGTTTCTTGCCACATATTTTACAAAATAATGTTCACTACGTTTTGTACCCCTCAAATTACGTTATCGAAGATCATGTGGTACGGAATTGGTTTTACACGTTTCTTTTGAAACATTAAGGTTGAGCCAAAATTGTGGCCTCTGGAGGTAAACAAAGAAATTGTCATTAAAGCACCTATTCCTGTATTTTCCGATAGAGTCTTCCCATAATCATTAGGGCTCATCCTAGTGACCTAACAATTATTCTGACCAAGTTTTATGAAGATTCAGCCAAAAATGTGGCCTCTAGAGTTAAAACAAAGAAACCATCATTAAGGCCCCTTTTTCTGTGTTTAGATAGAACCTTCCCATAACCAAAAGGGTTCATCTTTATGGCCTAACAATTATTCCGGCCAAGTTTCATGAAGATTGAGCCTAAATTGTGGCCTCTAAAGTGTAAATAAAGAAATTGTCATTAAGGCCCCTTTCCTGTGTTTTCATAATCAATATGGTTAATCCTTGCGACCTACAATTATTCTGGCCAAGTTTCATGAATATTGAGCCAAAATTGTGACCTCTAGAGTGTATATAAAGAAATTGATATCAATGCTCCTTTTCCTGAGTTTTCTAATAAAACCTTCCCATAATGAATAGAGCTAATCAAATTTCATTAATTTTGAATCATTGTCCGAAACTCCTTTCAATTGGACTAGTCTAAAATTTTGTCGTATAGTAATAGGGTTAAAAATGGTCCATAGATTTTTTACCAGAATTGGGAATACATCAATTCTCTGTTGCACTGTAGCGCTTTCATTTTTAGCTAGCAAAGCGTCAAAATTTTGAGGTCTCCCAAAGTTCAACGAGTGCAAACTATCACTGGAGGCTTAACCACTAAATCCATTGAATGACTACGCCATAGAAGTAGTTCTTATGTATTTAGGGAATATTGCAAACTCAATTAAATGGTGTAGAACTGCTATTTAAGCCATTCCCACTCAATTCAATAAAAAAGTTTGGAAAACATTGTGGATAATGAAGAAATTGCTTGTTATGAGCAATTTCTTCATTGTCAACAATGTTTTCTATGCAATATGGGGAAAACTTTTCTTAATTCAACCAACTAGAAATTGTTGTCTGCAACTTCTTTTAATTTGTCTAAGATGCTGTCGTGTTGTAATGGTTTAATTCCTAGGTTACTTTAAACTTGTTTATTTCTTCAGCAAAGAAGATTACCTAACAAAACTATGCTTTGCTAGCTTAAAGTACTTTCAGTTCTTTGATTCTGCAATAGATTTAGTATGCCCAATCATTGGTTTGGTTAACCCATTCCAACACAGCAAAATTTTAGACTGGTCCAAATTGAAAGAAGCTGCAGACGACAATTTCAGATTGATGGAATTTTGAATTTGTCCGTCTTTTTGGATAGAAAATATTGTGGATAATGAAGAAATTGCTTGATACAAGCAATTTCTTCATTTTCCACAATGTTTTCCAAAGCGTTTTTCTCGAGGGGCGTGAAAAGGAGGGATTGAGTTGGAATGGGTTAAACGGATTATTTATACTTTCTTCACCCAGTTCAATTTTTTTGTCAAACTTATGTCTACTTTGTATTTAAACCTAGGTCTACTTTGTATTCAAATATTTTGACATCACTAACAGAACAAGAAGGTATTATGCACTAAGATCAGACTAGATGTCTGTACAGGCTGATCTTGGTCTAAAC
Organism: Fragum fragum; assembly: GCA_946902895.1. Lineage (NCBI taxonomy): Eukaryota > Metazoa > Mollusca > Bivalvia > Cardiida > Cardiidae > Fragum > Fragum fragum. Next base: position 21,013,719 of record OX336367.1, read on the forward strand.
ACCTACCACAGCTATTTTCAAAGCAAGAATATTCCGGGATCAGCATGACCAAGGTTAAAATTGAATGAATATTCCATCTACCACATCATCTTGAAATATGTGCATATTTCTCTTTCTGAAAGTTTCATTGTCATGGTAATGGACTAAAAGATACCATTTTTGACAAATCAAAATTTTTTTCTAGTCTTTTTTTTTTCTTTTATTTAATTTCAGCTTTTGGATATTCACTTATATGAAATATTGTCAAAAGCAAATATGTGTATGAATAGATTATTTTCTATAAAAAAAAAATCCTAAAAGTATAAAAATATTTCTTTTTATTCTATGCATAAATCTGTTCTTTAACAAATAACATACAATTTTTTTTCAAAATTTAACATAGGACTGGTTTAACATGACACTGAATGAATTAAGGCATTATCATACTATGCATATTTTTACATTAAAAGCACCATTATCAGAAGCACCATAATCAAAGACAACAAAAGAAAACAATTCCAGACAGTATTTAAGCTAAAACCGGATCTTAAATCTAATAAAATTGACAAACTTTGTGATTTTCCTTCCTTTTTTTACTTAAAGGATAATGAATGAAATTATCAATTTTAAACTTTGGAATGTTTTAGTTATATAAAAACAAAAACAATCTTTCTCAACAAAAATTCATATATAAGATTTGTCGAGAAAAGCCAGTGAAGGTTATAGAGTTTTGGATTTGATAAATTACCCTTGTTTTAAGGATAATATGAAGGGGGGGAAACAATCAGAAAAAAAACCACTAAGGGAAATAAGAGTGTGTGTCTTATTAATCAAACCTTTCCTGGTAAATCCCTTGTTTTTACGTTCCTGTGATATTATGGTTTAGAAAACATTGTGGAAAAAAGATGAATTGCTTGTTACAAGCAATTTCTTCTTTTTACCGCAATCATTTCTTCCCTACTGAATGCTTACATTTCAAATAAGCTGGACTTTAAATTGTCTTCTGAAAAACCTTTTAATTTAGACCAGTATAAAATTTCTTTAAACATGAAAGGGTCAATTAAGAAATTTCTCATTCCCCCTTTGTTCTTTTCATAATGCAGTACATTTTTTAATCAATACATACATATTAATATGACTTTACAATCTTTGTCCCTGAAGTTGGATAAGACTAGAAAAATAATATGTTTGTAAGATTTTATTCATCACAGAAAATGTCAATGATATGGATCGACTTGAGTTCACAATCTTCTGACCTGGAATTCATGATGACAACTCCCCTAATGGCTCTATTCATCCTTAATACTCCCTAACACAGCTACTGCTTCTATTTCCACTTTACCACCCTGAAAAAAAAATCTTTTATATAAGTCTCAGTTAACATTATGCTATCAACCCTTTCCTGTTTAATCCCTGGTTTTTATGTTTCAGTGATAATATAAATGAGAAATATTGTAGAAAAGAAGAAATTACTTCTTTTTCCTCAATGTTTCCTACCCTACTAAATGTTGTTGTTTTTTTCAATTGAAATCCACCTTGAATTTTCGTCTGGAAAACCTTTGAATTTGGACAGGTCTAAATTTTACAAATTAGGAAAGGGTTAAATAAGTGTGTGTGTGTGGGGGGGGGGGGGGCAGGTTCTTTTACTTTTGGACCCTTCAAGTTATTTTAACCCATTTCCCACACAATCACACTTTTCAACACCCCTAAATACGGATTTTGGAAAACATTGCAGAAAATAAAGAAATTGCTTGTTTCTTCATTATCCACACGTTTTGTATTCAGAAAGACAAAGATTTTCAAAATTTCATCAAGCTAAAATTTTCAATCGCAACTTTTTTCCATTTGGACCGGTCTAAAATTTTGTTGTCTGGTAATGAATTAAATATCTGAGATTTTGATAGGTTTGAGTTATCAAAGAGACTATCCTACAAATGACTTTTTGCAGCTGTCAATCAAAGAAACAATCAACCAATCAAATCATTCATTTAGACCCAAAGTGATCTCTGACTCTGACATTTATGTGAAGCAGGTTTTTTTGTTGTTGTTAAATGATTTGAAGACCCAAACACCGTAACTACAGCTTACTCAAATTGTAGTTACAACTTTTATTGATTGATTGGTTGATTGGGGTTTAACACTGTTTTTAACAGTATTTCAGTCGTATCATGACAGCTGGGGCACCTAACAATGGATTACTGGTATTTCTCACACCAGTACTACCACTACATCCTTTCCTAGCCTCCAGCTGCTATCCCATTTAGGTTAACGATTATCCACCCATTGGTTTGAGACAGATGTCAGAAAGAATATGTGCTTCTTTCATAGATTGAACCCATTACATCCCATAATTGAAGATTAGGAGTCTGAAAGCTACCGACTGCTCTATGACGGTGGCTTTCTTTTTACTGGCCATAAAATTTACAAAAAACACTGTTTAATTTCAAAGTGGAAGTTCCTGTTGAAGTCTGTAGGTGTGGCTAGCAGAGTCAACGGACCGGAACAGCAATCTATCAATTCATGTGTAGAAGAATACCGAACAAAAATACCTTTGGTAGTGCAGCAACCTGATACGCTGCTCGGGCTGGTTTCCTTTCAGGAAAATCTGGAAACAGTTATCAATGGTATACAGTCATCAACATTTACTGTGCAACAATATTTAGCCCATTAACCCATTTCAAGACAGTAAATTTTAGACTGGTAGAAATTGGACAACAATTTCCAGTTGATGAAATTTTAGATTTTTAAAACATTGTGGAAAACCAAGAAATTGCTTGTAACAAGCAATTTCTTTATTTTACACAATGTTTTTCAATATTTTTTTTCCTAAAGGGCAGCAAAAATGTTACTGTGTGGAAATGGATTAACAGACAACAAAAATTAAGACTGGTTTAATTTGAATGAGGCTACAGGCAACATTCAAAATTACTTTGTACTGGAAAAAAAGAGTCATATCAGGTAGGAAACATTTTGAAAAAAGGAGAAATTGTTTGTCACAAGCAATTTATCCTTTTCTTAAAAATTTTCATCAATATTTTTTCTTCTGGGCGTCAGAAAGTGGCATTGTGTGTTTAATGGGTTAACACTAGTCTAAAAGGTAGGATAAATCAAGGTAATTAACCCTTTCCCATTTTAATTTATTTTAGACCTGTCCTAATTCAGAAGTTTTGCAAAAAAAAAATTATAGCAAATTTAATTTGAAAAATAAACATTCAGTAGGGTAGAAAATATTGTGGAAAAAGAAGAAATTGCTTGTTATAAGTAAATTCCTCACAATGTTTTCCCAAGTATTAAATCACAAGGATGTAAAACCAGTGATTGTACAGGAAAGGGTTAAGTCTAAGTCAATACATGTACTCTATTTGATCTAAAAACAATACTTTGAGCAATATTTTGAAAGAGGCAATTTAAGACTAACTGAATTTTAACTATAACCACTTTGGTATAGCATCATTTGTCTATCAAACATTGTACAAACTGCTTTATTCACTAATTACCACAAAATCTGGCTTTTTGACCCCATGAAGAATTACGGTTATGTAAAACTCTGTGGAGGAAGGAAAAGTTGCTTGTAACAAGCGATTTCTCCTTTACTTACAATGTTTTCAACCTCATTTAGCAATTACTTTCCATATGCATTACACTTTAACATATCATCTGAGACTTCTTTAAATTTCGACTTGCCTAAAACTTTGCCATGTGGCAATGGATTAAGCTGCAAATACATCTGCTACTTTGTAAAAATATGACAGGAATAAAATATATTCATTTAAAGCTGCAAAATGAAAACAATATATTCTCTCATACATTGAATCAATTTGAAATCCTATAGACCAAAATAATATAATCAATAATTTGTCAAATATGTCACTTACTGTCTGGGTTTTACTACAGTGAATAATTCTTTCAAATTTAAGAGGTATTAAAGAGATGAAGAGAATATTTTTTATTTTCATGGAGATATGAACCAAAAAACCTAATCACACTGTATGAATAAGCAAAGCTGATTCATACATTGTGTGATTAGGTTTTTTTGGTTCATATCTCCATGAAAACAAAGAATTTTCACTTCATTTCTTATAATCTATAGCATCAAGTGACAAGAAAAAGCTTTACAAATTTTGATACCTTTTTGTATGAGACTATTTTGTGTGGAAGCATACAAAATCGCTGCATGCTCAAAATTTTGTTCGTGGAGTTTTGAATAATTTTTTCCACCAATCAGAACGCTCCTTTTTGATAGACAAAACTAAAATTTAAATTATTCTAAAATCACTTACAGCTTGAAAGTTTACTTTTTTTTTAATCCAATGAAGTCTTATTAAAAAATCAAAAGTACCATAGTCACAAAATATGAAACTATGTTAAGGTCCCCTTTTCTGTGACAAAGCCTAGAATGGTCCAATTTTTTATAAGATGCGCAAGGTCAGGTGCCCAGGACCATTCTGTGAAATTTTTGTTCAAATGAGTTCATAATGTAGGAGGAGATGTGTTAACAAGATGTGGTTGATTGATTGAATTGGGTTTAACACCACTTTCAACAGTATTTCTGTCATATCGCGGTGGCTTGAGCTCGTAACAATGGATGCCTGGTATTACCACTACATCCCAGTACTACCACTACATCCTTATCTAGCCTCCAGCTGCTATTCCACTTAGGTTTATGACTATCCACCCATTAGTGAGACAAATACATTGTATTGGAAAGAATATGTGCCGCCACCGTGGATCGAACCCATGACATCCCATGATTGAAAATTAGGAGTAAACACGCTACTGACTGCGCTATGATGGCGGCTACCATGATGTAGAGGCGCAAACAGACAGACTGATGGATGTCAGGATTGATGGAGCGATGAAAAAGAAGAAGCTACCAATTATATGGCCACCTTTGGTGGCGTAAAAAAATTAATTGTGAAACAATATAAACATAACCTGTTTAAGCAGGATTCTGGATACCTAGATCCAGCCTTTTATGGCACTAGATATTAATGGAAAAGAAAAAAACATTATTGACCATGATTTTCTCCTTATCCCTCAATCTTTGCAACCTGTTCTGATTTGGCCGTATTTTACTATTCATCTGCAACTCCTAAACCAGTCTAAAATGTAGGAATTTAGTACATGAATTTCCATTTAACCCTTTCCTGTATAATCCCTGGTTTTTACATCCCTATGATTTTATACTTGAGAAAACATTGTGGGAAAAGAAGAAATTGCTTGTACAAAGCAATTTCTTCTTTTTCCACAATATTTTCTCTCATACAGCTTTTTTAATTGTATTTAACTTTATAATGTTGTCTGCCATCCTTTTGAATTTGGACAAGTCTAAAATTTTGAAAAATAGTAAAGGGTTATGCATACTTACATTTCACATAAACTTCGTTAACAGCATTAAAGTTGTTTATATCATCTAACAAAACAGTAGTTTTCACAACTGAAAAGTCCAAACAGAAATATAATAAAAATTTCAACTGTAGTAAAAGACTAAAATGAATCATTGTATCTGATAAAGAGTTACCCAAGGGACTGAAATATGGTTGAAATCCATCCTATAGTATCTGATTAGTAGATTTTTACCCAATTTTCAGGAAAACAAAAATTTGGACTGGTCCATAACCAAAGTAGTTGCAGACTCCATAACCAAAGTAGTTGCAGACAACAATTCCAAGTTGATAGAATTTCAAACATCTTTGTGGGTAGAGAACAATGAGGTAAATGCAGAAACTACTTTACACAGTGAATAGACAGACACATTTAAGACTTGTCCAAATTGAAGGGAGTTGCAGACAACAATTAAGCGTTTATGAAATTTTACATTTTTTCAACTGTTTGGGTAGAAAACATTGTTCAAGCAACTTCTTAATTTTACACCATGTTTTCCCATTCTTTTTTTCAGAGGCATCTAAAAGCATCATTGTGTGGAAATGGGAAAAAGTGTCATTCACAGACTCAATGCACATTATCTTAGGTTTATAATAAACAATAGAAGTGTGAAGCGTCTAAAAAATTTGGTATACAAATCATTGGTTAATTGCCACAGTATTCCAAGTGTCTATACATTATTTAGACACTTGGAACAGTATTGCAATTAATGGTAGACCTCAAAATGTTTACAACAAGTTTCAACTTGCACTAAGTATTTTCTGTATCACCCACAATCTATTATCTGAGGCAATAACAAAACTAGGGCTGTGAAAACAGTTAAGCGAGATAAAATGGCTGTAATAAAAATTTTTGTACAAGCAAAACAATTCAACTCACCATTACTGTAGCCAATACCTGCAGCTTCCAAAATTGATCCCATGTTCTTTAAGGCCTATATTGTAAAATACAAAATATTAATTGGTCTATCTTTTCTGTTTTATCTTGCTAAAATAAAACTGTTTAAATTGTATTGGCTTAAGTAAAAATTAAGTCAAGACTATGCCAAATACACATGTATCATTTAATTGATTTGTATGTATAAACATCCAGAATAATAAGTAGCCTATATATCCATATTCAGTTAACCCATTGATTTACCCCACAATCTTGCATTCTGATGTCCAGAAAGAAAAGTTGTAGAAAGTATTGTAGCAAAAGATGAAATTGCTTGAAACAAGCAATTTCTCATTTTCCACACAATATTTCAAACATTAAAAGTCCATTTGATACATTGAGATTTTCAGAAATATCTACTTTGTACCATTTATGGGAAATTAGCGCTACCTGGCCTGTTCATGTTCTCCTACTTGAAAAAAAACTTGAGAGAATCTAATAGATGGTCACCAAAGGAATATTCCTTTGAAATTAGGTTGAAATCCATCATGTAGTTTCAAGAAGATTTTACAAGAAAAAGTCTATAGTCAAATGAATGCTAAGCTATAAAGCTAAGAAAATAGCCCATTTGCATAAAATTTGCCAGTAGGACCATGATGGTCCTAAATTGCTCACCTGAGGCGCAAATTACAGTACTTTTTTGTATAAAAAAGACCCAATTTGAGCAAAATAAATAAAACAAATACAAGATTTTGTGCTTTGTACAAAACAATTCAGTAACGCTCTACAATAAAAATGAATGCCTTTGGCTTTATAGTTTAATCCATTACCAAAATATCCCAGAATTTGTCACCCTCAGGGAAAATAGGTTTAAAAAAGCATTGTGAAAAAGGTAGTGACAAGCAATTTCTCCACTTCTATTTAAGAAGAAGAATTCTTTCAATGCGATTTATGCAATTTTCAACCCCAGGAGCAGAGACGTTTTTTTATCCTAAGAGCATATTTTCCTGTAACATAGTACAAAATTATTTAGTCATAATACATATCAAATATGAATGCCCTTCACCTTATACATGTATTTTAGAAGGAGAAGACTTTTGAAGTTGCTCTCATGGGCGTTTTCCAAAATTTTGGACCTCTGGGGCAGTGCCATGTTTTATGCCAGGACTAAGATTTTAGCTAACATGGTAGGGAACCATCTGGTTATGCTATATACCAAATATGAATGCCTTAGACTTTGTAGATTGGGAGGAGAAGACTGTTGAACATTGTCTAATTGAGCATTTTTACTAACTTTGGACGCCCAGGGAAGGGGTATTTTTTAGCCTACAGGCATAATTTAATCAAAATTGATAAATTACAGCCAGCATAAAATAAAGAATTTTTTTTTAACATACTAAAATTTTGTGTTTTTCCCATTTTTGGACCCCTAGTGCTGGGCCGTTTTTAACCCTAGGAGGACAACTTTTAGTAATATAGTACAAAACCATCTAGATATGCTATATACCAAATATGAATATCCTAGACCTTATAGTTTAAGAGGAGAAGTCTTTTGATATTGCTCTAATTAAGCATTTTTCCAAACTTTGGACCTCAGGGGCGGGGCCATTTTTGACCCCAGAGATTGAATATTTAAAAACATGGTAGAGAACCATATGAATAAGCTGTATACAAAATATAAAGTCCTTTGGCCTTGTAGTCTATGAAAAAACCAACAACAAAGGTTTACTAAAATGTCCCATTTTCATATGCCACGGTTACATGAGTTTTTTCGCAGAATGAAATTCTTTTAACAACTTTTGAAGAGCTTCACCCAAGGAACATCCCTGTAAAGTTTCAGCTTGATTGGCCTACTGGTTTAGGAGAAGAAGATTTTTAAAGATAATTGAAAAATTACTAAAGATTCCAATTTTCAAATGCCGTGACAACCTGAGTTTTTGACGGAATTGAATTCTTTTAACAACTTTTGTGTAACTTCACCCAATGAACATCCCTGCAAAGTTTCAGCTTGATTGGCATACTGGTTTAGGAGGAGATTTTTTAAAACTATTTAAAGATTTACTACAGATTCCCATTTTCAAATGCCACAGCAACCAGAGTTTTTGACGAAATTAAATTCTTTTAACAACTTTTGTAGAACTTCACCTAAGGAACATCCCTGCAAAGTTTCAGCTTGATTGGCCTACTGGTTAAGGAGGAGAAGATTTTTAAAAAAATTGTTGACGGACAGACAGACAGACAGAGGGAAGGATGACAGACAACGACCTATCACAATAGCTCATCTCGCACTTTGAGCTCAGGTGAGCTAAAAAACAAAAAAACACACCAGGAGTACTACTTATCGATGCCTGAAACTCTGCTGTTGGTTTACAGTGTAGTGAATTAAAAACTTTAGTCTATAAAGTGGCTTAATTTGTATATAAAATCATTACTCCTCTAGTGAAAAAGATTTCAGGTGAATGCATATCTTCATTAACCCTTTCCTGTATAAACCCCAAAATTTTATGTTGCTGTGATTTTATACTTGGGAAAACATTGTGAAAAGAGGAAAAAATGCTTGTGACAAGGAATTTCTCCCTTTTCCCATAATATTTTCTAACACATAGGATGGTTTCATTTCAAATTGAATCCAATTTTCATTGTTGTCTGCATTCTCTTTCAATTTAGACCAGTCTAAAATTTAACAAAAAACAGGAAAGGGTTAATAGCACAGATGTCACAGAATGTAAAAGTTTATGCATGACAACAACTCTACCAAAGCATTGCCTCGGAGATTCTCTTGAACAAGAGGGCCGTTTGCCCTGGGTCGCGCACATGAGATAAAGGCTCTTTTTCTTTCAACAGTCTAATTTCATGTTAAGGTTAGGATTATGACACAAGTGGGCCATACTTTATACATATAGTTATAGACTATGTACCTGGGGATCCAAAAGTCTAAATTACGAATTCCAAGGCTTTAGGGCAAATTTGAAAGAAGGAGAGAACTTTTTCCTCCCTCTGGATTCATGGGTTATAATTTCAGAAATAAGAAAGAAGTCATTGAACTGATGCTTCATGCCTATAACCCAAACCCTCTAGGGCCCCACCCCTAGGGCCCCGAGAATCATGATTTTAGCTATCTTGAAAGAGGTCAATATACTGATGCTTCATGCAAAATATCAAGGCTCTATGCCCTCTGGGTCAGGAGGAGAAGATTTTGAAATATCATTTTAAAATTTCACTTTTGTCACCATGCCAACCATAGTTTTTAATTGATTTCAATACTTTTAACTATTTTTAGAGGGGACCACCTAAGGAATGTTTCGACCAAATTTGGTTCAAATTGCCAAATTTGGTTGGGGAGGAGATGTCGTTTAAAGAAATTATTGACACACAATGTTCATACATCAGACAAAAGGTGATCACAATAGCTCACTTGAGAACTTCGTGCTCAGGTTAGCTAAAAAGTAAAAGCCAAGCTAGAAAGCTAATCATATGTTGACCCATGAACTTTTCAAATTGATTTCATTTCAAATTCTCTAGTAAGGTAAATGTTTGAGACTTATGAGTAAAGATGTAATTTCAGTAGTAGAAGTGATTCCCTGTTACATACCTGTTCTGCTTCATGTATAACCCCACCTGATACTATTTCTGAGGTCTTTGGATCAAGTCCTATTTGTCCTGATATGTACATTGTTTTGTCAACAATAACTGCCTGACTGAAAAAAGCAACAGTGGTTAGGTTGTAGCTTTGATTATTAGTGAGAAATTCCAATTTGCAAAGTGATTTGCTATGGGTTCCATTTTGATGGTTTTACTGATGAGATCACTCACATGTCTTAACTAGTTGTGTTTTTTTTAATTCATTTTCCAAGTAACATCTTTTTGTTTATGTTTCCCAATGAAACAAGGTAAGAAGATAATATAATTTCTTGTCAAGTATTTTATCTTTTATTTGAATAAGTCTAAAATCAAATCTGACCAATGGGAGTGAACACAAGCAGTTTTAATACAATAATCTGATGGTCAATGTATGCAAAACTATATATGATTTAAAAGCCTTGTCATACTGAAAAAAATCCTCTTCAGAATTGCACTGAATTCAAAGGGCTGACAGTATTGGATGCATTAATTGTGTATTAATGATCATTTTGAAAACTAAATTTAAAAAGAAATAAGAATTATTAGAGACAAACAGGTGGTGTAGATTTAGATTACATGGCACATTATGAGCAGGCTGACTAAGATCATATTGTACATATGTGCAGGCTGATCTCAGTCTATACCTCCTGCCAAAACAGGAATATTACAGGTTCAGCACAACAAGGGGTAAGATAAAAAATATGCTACCAAATTTTTATTTAACAATCACAATACCTCTGCTTAAAATATAATATTGCTAGGGGTACCCCATTGCTAGATTTACTAAAAATTCATTTTTTTCCTTTGTGAAAAGCCAAATTATGCAAGTCTGGGACTGGTAGAGACATTATGGCACCAAGTAGAAGGTATGGAAAAAGCAAGAATTTTCCGAGTGTATTTCTGTCTACGTTAATTGTTATTACTGTAGCACATGCCCATCGATATGAGCAAAGCCCAAAGAACATGGTTAGTTGGTACCAGTAGGGTATAGTGCAAAGATACACTGATTTAACTGCTAAGAGCCCGCCTGGTTCCTTAATGTGTTCAGAAGAAAGTATCATCACACACTGGACATTGTCTTAACATCTTTGAAAACAGTTAGGTTTTTTGGGGTTTTTTTTGGTAAGCCTGGGATCAAACCCACAATCTCAAGGTTTAAAGTTGAGTGTTCTTATGACTGAGATAATGGGGCTGACCTGAGAGACCTGTACCCTTTCAGGTTTTTTCCAAACCAAAATAAATGGAGAATATCCACCCCCGTTTCCCTATTTATTTTTTTTCCCTCTTTTGGAGGAAAATTTTTCCACATGTGAAATTTTCTTAGTATTTATATATTCTTTGTATAACTGGACAAATTGAAAGGAAATGGTTCAGATTCAACAGAAATGTAATAAATGATAATTTTGTTCTATTTTTTATATTCAAATACAAGAAAATGTCATTTAACCCAATCCCACACATTGACACTTTTTGAGGCCCCTAAGAGAAAAAGCTTTCAAAAACATTGTAGAAAATGGAGAAATTGTTTGTCACAAGCAATTACTTCATGATCCACAATGTTTTCAACTCCAAAAGACAAAGATTTTAAAGATTCCATCAATGTAAAATTGTCATCTGCAACTTCATTGAATTTGGACTGGTCTAAAATTTCCTTGTATGGTAATGGGTGAATGAGAAAAGCATTTATTTCCCTAATCAGACTTTTCTTCAAGATTTCATCCCTGTAAGGGGCATTGAACCCTTTCCCCTAAGATCAAGGAAAAACACTGCCTTTTCACTTCAAAGAGACTACCAACTTAATGATGACACCAAATTCTATACGCCATGATTAGAAATTATTTTATCTTCCCTAAACATTACTTGGCCAAACAGAGGTGTGTTCTTTTCGTTGAGATAAAAAAAAAAATTGCTCAATACGATTTTTGAACCGTCTTAAAGAAAGATTTTTGTTATTTTGAGAGAATACATTCAACATCGTCAAGGCGAATCATTTAAGCCAATGCTGAGTACGCTGAAATTCCTCATTTAGAATTCTTAAGATTCTTATTTAGCGGCTTAAAAATCTTAATCTAAAGAAGCTTCATCTTAAAATCTAGATAAGAATCTTAAGAATATTGAAGAAAAGAACGTATCTCTGGAGTTTGTTTCATCCTGAACTGAGGTCGAAAACTTTTGGTGACGACTTAATTATGACCTATGAATTTACCTGTAAGGTCCAACAGCACCAGGGGCTTTGGCAGTTTGAACAATCTTCCTCACTATTTCTGCCATGATGCGACCAGACATCGAGTCCTTTGGGATAATTTAAGGGAGGAGTACTTTGGTGCTTTGTCGTAGGACCTTTGATCCAAAAGTTTGAGTAAGTACATAGACTGGAACTTTATTAATTAGACGGGAACAAACACCTTTAAGACCGTACATGCGTGTTTTGGTTAGTTTTACCTATTTAGGGGGTTTGAACACGTTCTGATTATCCCAATCTATTTGTAAGGACATCTTGATACAATTTTCATAAGCCCTATTTTTTTCTAAAAAGTTTAGGTTGATAACTGCTAGCTTGTGCAATATTGTTTTCGCCCCTTTAATCTTCGTACCAATTGATTTCGATGTTGGTTATAACTGTATAAGTCTTACTTTTGTCGTTTAGCTTCAAGAATTTCAAGTAGCAACTTTCCTTTGCTATCAAAAATTTTCAAACTTTAATGTCATAACTCTTAGAGATTTTGTTGTCTGGTAATTGCCTTAAATTTAAAAGACCTATCCTTCGCAGTTCTGTCTAATGCAATAGAGCTTTAAATTTTTTAATTGCCTTGTATACTTAGGTTTCATACTTGATTGACTAATTTTTTTGAGAGATTCGAAAAGAAGATGCTGACCCTTCTGAGTATTGTCACTCTGTTAAGTGCTCTGAATGGGGTCTGCTTTGTCAGGGCTGTTTATGGCTTGTTGCAAGTAGAATTACTCTCCTTGATAAAGATTAGAGCTGTAACGATACACTTGAATATTCGGTGAATTGGAAATTTTTTTACCGGCGAGTACGTATCGTATTCGTCTGTCTGAGAACCGAATATTGGCGAATACAAAATGTGAAATATTTTTCCGTGATGCAAAGTGCAAAAAATATCCAAGAGGTCATAGATATCCAACATGCACATGCTATAACGACGGTTTCATCAAATTTATGAAGAAAGACGTAAATCCTTAAAGCCAAGGCGGCTCCCGTAGCCGATTGACAGAGTGCGCCTCTGATGCAACTGAATACATATTCTAGATACTAAATCAAAGAAGTTCTATTTCACTGGTGACAGCTATTTATATGTTGTCTACAAGTGGCATTTTGGGTAGTAAATGATAGATTAACTGGACAGTCGACGCATGACTTTGACCGTCAACGTTCAGACCTCTGTTTATACTAACAATCAAAAATCATCTTTTTTAAGTCAAAGTCTTGATCAACTAAACCTTTTAAATCAAGATTTTCAATTCAAATTCTAGTATTTATGGCCTAATTTTTCAATCTTAGTTCAGATTCTGAAGAAATTGAATGACATAATCTTTCGGAGCATAGACCATTGTCTTCAATTATGCAACGTATAAATTACCTCCCTTTAAAAATTAAAAGGTAAGCTATGGCTGCATGTCCAATATACCTTGAATGTTGGCTAGAATTTAATTATTTCGTCTTTTCATTATAAGTGATCAATTCTGGTGACAAAAATTTTCATATTAATTGGTAAGTTTGTAACAGATAGAAGTTTACAACATAATTCAAAATATACAAATTTAAGGTACAAATGCGTGAAATCTAAAAAATAGAGGCAAGTAAATTGAAATGATCCAGCATCAATCAATGACGGATCTTGACTTCACCCTTTGTTAGGCTTGAATTTGCCATACACCTTTGATTGTTGATGCAGAATAATAAACATAAAACAGCTGTCTGTATCACAGATAGGCATAAGTTTGTTTCATTCTTTACTCAAAGAAATATAAAGATAAATATGTCTGTTCCTGGAAAAAGTTGTATTCATGAATAAATATTCATATTCATGACCCTGTATCGTGATCTGTATTCCTATTCGTCACTTTGTGTATCGTTACAGCCCTAATAAAGATGATCTTCCTTTTGAATATGGACAAATTATGGTTAAATATGAGCCTATGCGTGACATTTCCAACAATTTCGCATGTGCGTGACACGCACACATTTATCACCTTTGACAGCCATTCGGGGCAATTAGAACATTCGCTGATTGTTTAAAGAAGCTTTAGGTCAGTATCTATCTACAGAGCGCAGTGTGAAGATTCTGATCAAACTGTGCAGACGCACAGGCTGATCTGAGTCTTTACTTGGTGCACATGTGTAATGGTTGGAAATGTCACGCATGTGCTCATATAATATTAATATGCATTGTTTGTAACTTTCCTCGGTTATGATCTTCATGTATATTTTGACATGTGCCCCAGATAGGGGTGAGAGTTTGTGATAAAACTTTGAAACTTTTATTAATTTTTTCTCTTTGTCTTCAAAGGTAAAAATTGTAAACTTTATTAAGGCAGCTCTTTACAATTTTATCATTTAAACTAAACTTCAGCTGTGAAACAATAGTAACTGGTCTGCTAGGCCCATCTAAAGCTTGGCCTTATATTTATGCACAAGCACCTTATATTTTTACCTGATGGTCAGGCAGTTGTTTTAGTCAAATCTATCATGGCCCCTCTCATGATTGTCTTTGATGATATCTCTTGTACTAAGAATTAGTTTACTTATCGGATTATTTATCCCTTGTCATGCTTAATAATATCCTCTACAGAATTGCAATAAAATCAAACGGCTCCACTGACAGTACTGGAGGCAAACATTGTAGGTTTATAATTCTTTTGAAAATTTATCCTATAAACAACTTTTGCATAAAAGGGACAAGCAGAAAGTGTAGATTAAGATTAGACTGAACATATGTGCATGTTGATCTTTGTCTATACCTCCTGCCAATCAGGGTTGAGTATTACAAGGGTTAACATGTTGATTGAATTTGGTGTCATTCCAGTGTTCAATGTTTAATAATGACTTACAAATATTTATACTTTTTCACGATACTGTATTAATACTTGAACTGTGTCACAGATGAATTATGTTGACTGAATGAAGTCTGGTCTTATGGTAAAACTTCATAGCTTTCCAAATTGTTTTAGCTCACTTGAGCACAAAGTGCTCTGGGTGAGCTATTGTGATTGGTCATGACTTATTTTCCATCCATCCTCTGTCGTTCTGTCTGTCAGTCTGTCCATTCACAATTTACCAAAAAGTTATCTCCTCCTAAACTAACTACGGAATTTCAACCAAACTTCACAGAAATGATACAAAAGTCATGCTCTTTCAAAATACTTAAAAGAATTGAAATCCAATAAGAACTTTGGTTGCAATGGCAACCAAGTGTAAAAACTTTAAAAATCTTCTCCTCCCAAACTATAAGGCCTAGGGCTTTGATATTTTGTATGTATCATCTTCTAATGACCCTCTACCATAATACTTCAAGAATTACTGTACTCTGAAAATTACCTCTTTTCTGTGTGATCCCAAATTTTACATAGAAATAAAGAAGGACATTTTTTGAAAATCTTCTCTCCCAAACCAATAAGCATAGAGCTTTGATATTTGGCATAAATCATCTTCTATTGACCCTCTACCAAAATACTCAAATAATTACAGTACTTTGAAAATTGTCCCTTTTATGTGGGATCCCTGATTTTACAAAACTCTAAATAAGGAAATATTTTAAAATATTCTTCTTCTGATCAATTAGGCTGAGAGCTTTGATATTTGGTATAATTCGTATTCTATTGACCCTCTACCAAAATACTTCAAACAATTGTCATGCTCTGAAAATTAGCTCTTTTCTGTGCAATCCCTGATTTTACATAGGAATAAAGAAGAATATCTTTGAAAATCTTCTCCTCCTAAACCATTAGGCCAATAGTATTGATATTTTGCATAAATCAATGGCTATTGACACTCTACTAAAATACTTCAAAGAGTTATCGGGCTTCAGCCGACGCGATACAACTGAAAGATTGTTAAAGCGGCGTAAAACCCCATTCAAACAAACAAATCAAAGAGTTACCGTACTCTGGAAATTAGGGCTATATTCTATGATCAAATAAATACCTTGGATTAGCCCATTCCCACACAGTGATGCTTTTGGACTCTCCTAAAAAAACAGCACTTTGGAAAACATAGTTAATGATTAAGAAATCGCTTGCAACAAGCAATATTTTCATTATCCACTATGTTTTCTACCCCAAAAGACAAAAAAAAAAATATCAACTTGTAATTGTTGTCTGCAACTTCTTTCAATTTGGACCAGTATAAATTTTTCTTGTGTGGTATTGGGTTAAAGGAGAAAATCTTTAAAATCTTCTTCTCCTAAACAATTAGGACTATGCCTTTTATTAGCTCACCTGAGCACAGCGTGCTCAAGGTAAGGTGAGCTATTGTGATCGGTAATTGTCCGGCGTCCAGCTGTCCGTCCGTAAACAATTATTAAAAAATCTTGTGCTCCGAAACCATAAGGCCTAGAGCTTTGATATATATGGTACATATCATCACCTATTGACCCTCTACCAAAATACTACTAAGAATAACTGTACTCTTAAAATTAACCCTTTTCTGTGGGATTCCTGATTTTACAAAGGAAATCTTTAAAAATCTTCTCCTCCTAAATGATAAGGCCTTAGCTTTGACATTTGGTACATATCATCACCTATTGACCCTCTACCAAGTTACTTCAAAGAATTACTGTACTCTGAAAATAAGCCCCTTTTCTGTGTGATCCCTGATTTCACAAGGAAATAAAGAAAGAAATCTGTAAAAATCTTCTTCTCCCAAACCATAAGGCCCAGAGCTTTGATATTTGGAATGTATCATCAATTATTGACCCTCTTCCAAAATACTTCAAAGAATTATTGTATTCTGAAAAATCAGCCCTTTTCTGTGTGATCCCAGATTTTACAAAGGAATAAAGAAGGAAATCTTTTAAAAATCTTCTTCTCCCAAATCATAAGGCCTAGAGCTTTGTTATTTGGTATGTATCATCAACTATTGACCCTCTACCAAAATACTTCAAAGAATTATTGTACTCTGCAAATTAGGCCTTTTCTGTGCGATCCCTGATTTTACAAAGGAATAAAGAAGGAAATCTGTGAAAATTTTCTTCTCCCCAACAATAAGGCCTAGAGCTTTTGTGTTTAGTATGTATCATCACCTATCGACCCTCTATCGAAAAACTTAAAAAAATTACTGTATTCTGAAAATTTCTGTGTGATCCCTGATTTTACAAAGGAATAAAGAAGGAAATCTTTTTAAGTCTTCTTTTCCAAACGATTAGACCTAGAGCTTTAATATTTGGTACATATCATCAGCCATTGACCCCCTACCAAAATACTTTGAAGAATTACCCCATTCTGAAAATTAGCCCCTTTCTGTGCGATACCTAATTTTAGTTTGAAATAAATAATGATATCTTTGAAAACCTTCTTCTCCTAAACCATTAGGCCTAGAGCTTTTATACTTTGTATGTATTGATTTCTATACTTCAAAGCATTACCATATTCAGGAATTTAGTGCTATATGGTGGGATCATCAATATACCTAGGATTAAAAGAGAAACCCTCTTCTCCAGCTTTGAACCATCATACTCAGGGGAGCGATATAGGACCATCATGGTCCTCTTGTATTTTGTATATCATATAGCCTTGAGCGATCATATGCAGGGGAGCAATATAGAACCATCATTGTCCTCTTGTCTTAAAAGATCTTATTCTTTTATAGAATGAATATCATTATGTATTCTTTTATCTACTTGATACATTGTATAGACAAAAAAGGAAGCACTAATTTCTCACTTGCCCTGCAAAATAAGCATTACCCAATGTGGAAGATTTCAAGACTCTAGAATTTCTTATGAGCAGTTGTACCAGACCCTTTCCAATGGATGGCTTTCCAGCAGTTGTGACTTGTCTCCCACCATTGGGATTTTGTACTTGTTTGAAATATACTAGGAATCCATGGTTAGGAGATCCCACCACCACAAGATGAATGAAATACTGTTAAAAGTGGTGTTAAATCTCATTTAATTAATCAAAATCGGATAAATAAAAAAACACACTGTCATCTTATTTCATATAGCATTATTGTTAGTACATGTGTATGTATAATTAAAAGTGAGATTGAACATTTCTTTTAACCTGTTCCCACACTATGAAGCTTTTTGATGCCCCCTCAAGAAAACAACTTGGGAAAACACTGTAGACACTGAAGAAATTGCTTGTCACAAGCAATTTCTTCAAAATCCACAGTAATTTGCAACCTTTAAAGGCAAACAAATTTCTAAATTCCACCAACTTGAATTTATCGTCTGTAACTTATTTCAGTTTAGAATAGTCTAAAAATTTGTCGTTGATTTAGGTTAACAGCTCTGTAGATCATCAATCTTAGATAAGAATGGACAAAAACAGTGCTGGTGATCAAGATGTAGAAAAGAACAAAATGCAGAGAAAGAGAAAAATTAAGTCAGAACTGGAAGAATCTACAGTTAAAAAGCCATATTCTCCTGCTTATCTAGGAGCAACTCAAGGTAATGTTATTTGTTATGCTGAATAAAATTATTTCTTATTCCACTCCAAAACAACAATAATTTTTGATACCCCTAAAACTTTGGAGAGCATTGTGAAAATTGAAGAAATTGCTTGTAACAAGCATTTGCTTGATTCTCCACATTGTTTTGTACCAAAAAGACCAACAATTTTAGAATTTTATCTACCTATAATTGTCGTCTGCAACTTCTGTCAATTTTGACAAGTCTAAATTTGTTTGCCTTGGTAATGGCTCAACAAAATTTAAGACAGATCCAAATGTCATAGAAGGAGAATTTGTTTGCTTTTTGACCAATTTTGCTGAAATTTTATCAGGTTGTTTCCTATCATATGAAGTTGTGCACCTGCAATTTTCATCTTGATCCAGTCGTTAGTTTCAGAGTTATGCCATTTTGAAATTTTTAAATGGGGGGGGGGGGAGTAGTCAAAATTTAAAATTGCAAAACTCAGTAACCATAAGGGGAGTTACCAAATTTGGTAAGTAACATCATCTTGTTGACCTTTACAAAATATCAAACGGTTTATTTCAAATTTGACCCCGCCCCCCGGGGGTCAAAAATTTAACATAGGCTCATATTGACTTTTCGGGGATATAATTTTGTGTCATCATCTCCTCACACAGTTTTCTTTAACATAGGCTCATATTGACCAACCTTTCCTAATCAGTCAACTCTAGCAACAAACACAAAATCAGAAAGAGGTGGAGGGTTGGCAATGTTCATCCACCATGACATGCATGTGATTAAACAGCTTCAAATTCCACTCCTTCATAGAAAAGCCTTTTTAGCGGTGTGGGGGGTATTCTCGTCAGCCCTTGAGGGCGACAGCTCTAGTTAAGCAATTTCTTCATTATCCACAATGTTTTCAATCCAAAAAGATGAAAACAAATTCGATAAACTTGAAATTGTTGTCTGCACTGCAGCTTCTTTCAATTTGGACCAGTCTAACATTTTGTTGCTTAGGAATGGGTTAAGCTTTAACCTCAAAATAAAGAAGCTTCAGAGAGAAGTCATAAAATACAAAACTTGTTTCAACCCATTCCTATACAATGACGCTTTTTGATGCTCCTCAAGGAAAACAATTGGAAAAACATTATGTAAAATGAAGAAATTGCTTGCGACAAGCAATTTCTTCATTTTCAACTATGTTTTCTACCCAGAAATGTAAAAAAATCTGAATTTCATAAACTTTCGAATTGCCGTCTGCAAGTCCTTTTAATTTGAGCTAGTCTCAAATTTTGTCATCTGGTTATGGGTAAAATCAAGTCATCTATAATCAGATAAAACAGCTTTGCAGGTTTTTAACTTCACTGGCCAAAGGCTATTGTCATGGCAGTGTGTTTGTCATTTGAATGTAGGTCTATCTGTCCATCTGACTGTTTGTAAACTTTAATGCCCTCGCATTGATAGATCGGGGGCATATTGTTTTACTGGTGTCCTTCTGTCTGTCCATCTATCCATCTGTGGGTCCGTCTGTCTGTTTGACTGCAAAACTTAACCTGCCAACTTAACATTTTCCCATAACTTCAACCCTGATTGAGTTACAATGCTAATATTTTGTAAGTAGATAGGTCTCAACAAGGCGCAATTGGGGAAGGTCATTTCATCAAGGTCATGGTAAAATTTTTAACCCTTTTCCCTAAAACCTTACACAAAAACTTTACCTTCCAACTAAACTATTTCCTATAACTTCATCCCTAATTCAGTTACAATGCTAATATTTAATATGTAGATTGGTCTCAACAGGGGCAACTTGGGAAGGTCATTTCATCAAGGTCTAGGTCAAAATTTTAGCCCTTTTCCCTAAAACCTTACACAAAAACTTTACCTGCCAATTAAACATTTTCTTATAATTTCATCCCTAATTAAGTTACAATGCTAATTTTTGATATGTAGATAGGTCTCAACAGGGGCAACTGGGGAAGGTCATTTCATCAAGGTCAAGGTCAAAGTTTTAACCCTTTTCCCAAAAACAAAGAAAAAACACAATAAAAATCACCTGTTTCTAGGTCATTTCATCAAAGTCAACTAAACATTTTCCTATAACTTAACCCCTAATTAAGTTACCGGTACATGTAGATAGGTCTCAACAAGATGCAACTGAGGAAGGTCATTTAATCAAAGTCAAGGTCAAAATTTTAACCCTTTTCCCTAAAACGTTACTCAAAAACTTAACCTTTAAACTAAATATTTTCCTATAACTTCATCCCTAATTAAGTTACGATGCTATCATTTGGTATGTAGATAGGTCTCAACAAAGCACAACTGGGGAAGGTCATTTCATCAAGGTCAAGGTCAAAATTTTAACCCTTTGCCCTAAAACAGAAAAAACACAATAAAAATCACCTGTTTCTAAAGAATTTCTGTTTCGGGGGCATGGTGTTTCATAAACACATCTTGTTTCTATTAAAATCTGCTACTCAGAAAAAATAGTTTTCACAAGAATGGTCCTTGTGTACCATAAATCGTGTAAAATTCATCTCTGGAACTATTTGAAGATTTCACTGACTGGATTAATTCACCTGATATGGTCAAGGTGATTCAGATTTTATTAAATTCCTAAAAATATAGTTCTCTTTAAGCTGGTTAATTCAGGCCTATGGAGCAAAACATGTGTCTAAGCACTTCTAGTTTGTCAGTTTTTAGGGTTTTATGACATTTGCGTCACATCAAAATCCTATGTATATTACTTCAGAGCTGAACATACTGTCATTTGCCAACAGTCGTGCCCTTGAAATAAAAGAACTTAAGGAAACAGTACTGCAACACAAGAGCCACAATAAACCTGCGGCCCAAAGATTGCCTCCCCACATGAGGCGCAGAGCTATGAGTCACAATATCAAGAGATTGCCAAGAAATCTGCAACAGTTTGCTGCCAAAATGGTGAGTACTTTGAAACACAAATTAACCAATTCCCACAGAAACTAAAATTCCTATGCTCTTGATGAAAAAAAAGTTGGGAAAACGTAAGGAAAAATGAAGAAATTGCTTGACACAAGCAATTTCTTCATTATCCACAATGCTTTCTACCCAAAAAGACTTAAGATTTTTAAAATTTTATCAATTATTTATAAATGTCTTCTTTGTATTTGAACCTGTCTGAAATTTTGTCATCTGGTTATGGGTTATTGTGAACTAGAGGCCTAGATGGGAGAGGTACTGCCATTCCAAAATTGCTATTTGTTAAACTTATGTCATATGTTCTTATGGGAATTAACAGATTGATTGCCCATTGATTCCACTCTTCAGCTCTGAAAAGAAGTTCCACTTCGACATTAAATCGTGTTAATTGACAACCCATTCCCTCGCAATTCTGCTTTTTGACAACCCTGAAGAATAATTCTTTAGAAAACATAGTGGAAAATGAAGAAATTGTTTGTTACTTGTAACAAGCAAAGTAACAAGCAATTTCTTCTTTTTTCACAGCTTTAACCCAAACAACAAAATTTAAGACTGTAAGACTGGTCCAAATTCAAAGTAGTCGCAGAAGAAAAGTTGATTGAATTCCAAGTATCTCAGTCATTTTGAATTTGAAATAAAGTAGAAAATGAAGAAATTGCTTGTAACAAACAGAGCGGTGTTAAAAGGCCGGATGGTGTCGGAATGGGTCAAATTTGCAGACTGCAGCTTCTTTCAAATTCAACCTGTCTAAAGCTTTGTTGTGTGGTAAATTGTAATTGGTTAAACATATTTTGTTTGTATAATACAGTATGAAAACCAGAAGGGCCTTGTTAGAAAAAGACCTAGTAGATATCACAGACGGCGTCCTGGTAACCTTTTGAAGGAATATCAACGCCGGAACCGGAAACATGTTTGGCTCGAAACACATATCTGGCATGCTAAGCGTTTCCATATGGTTGAAAAATGGGGGTATAAGCTGGCATGGAAACCCACCGACAAGAGTCATAGGGCAGCTTACAGGGCAACCAAGGATCACTGTTTACTCCAGGTATCCCTTTGACCTATTCCCAAACCACAAAATTTTAGACCAGTCCAAATTGACAGATTTGTTCTATTTTCTGGGAAGAAAACATTTGGGAAAACAAAGATATTGCTTGTTACAAGCAATTTCTTCATTTTCCACAATAGTTTCCCAATTGTTTTTCTTGAGATCAAAAAGCGCCATTGGAATGGGTTAATTCGGTAAGTTTAAAATATTGAAGGAGTATCTATATTATTCATGTATAGGTATTTCCAAAAGTTTCCAAATTTTCTTCATTGTAAAATATCAGAGAGAAAATATAAGATATCCCAAATATATACTGAATCATTGAATATTTTTAAGGTTATGATACTTATTTTTTTATATCTGCTTGGTTTAGATTTGTGGTGTGTTAACCCATTCCCACATGATAAAATTTTAAATCAGTCCAAATTTAAAGACTATTCTAAGTTTATGAAATCTTTAAAATCCCTGTGGATAAAACATTGTGGATAATGAAGAAATTGCTTTCATAATGTTTTCCAACACATGTTTTTTAGGGTGTCAAAAAGCGTCATTGTGTTGGAATGGGTTAATTAATACCGACCAATCTGATACCTAAATATTCAGGTCCAGGTTAGCCAATGATCTGAGTGGTAAGAACACATACATGTGGAATAGAAATTTTATATGATATGAAATGAATGTGATCATTTTTTGTACCCCAATATTTTTTAGTTAGTTTAATTCCTGCCTAAATTGAAATAGATAGTTACAAGCAATATCTTAATTTTCCCACTATGTTTTCTACCTATTTTGACAGAATGTTTTCAACTCAAATGGGCTTTTAAAAGACATTTGCTACTTCATTCAATTTTGACCAGTCGAAATTTTTATTCAGAAAATGGTTTAACATCAAATTATATAACACAAACATATAACGTCTTATTTTTAGGATATGTCCTACATGTGTTGTTTAGAGCTATCCGGAAAGGAAAGTCACTTGATAGAGAACCTTTCTCATTTAACAAGTACTGAAACTGGTGAGTTATATACATGTACAAATATTCCCAAAGCCATATATTCCAATGATAGCAAGAATCAGGGACTGATTCAACCCTTTTCTATTCAATCCCTTGTTTTTACGTCCATGTGCTTTTATATTTGAGAAAACATTGATGACATGCAATTTCTTCTTTTTGCACAATTTTTTCTACCCTACAAAATGACTCTTTTTCAAATAAAGTTGACTTTGAATTGTCATTTGCAAAATCTTTGAATTTGGACAGGTCTAAAATTTCGAAAAACAGGAAAGAGTTAACCCATTCCCAAAAGACAAAATTTCAGACTTGTCAAAATTGAAAGAGATTCCATACCACAAAAAAAAGTTCGTGGGGACAAAAGGCCGTATGATTTAGAAAACATTCTGAGAAACAAAGAAATTGCTTGTTACAAGCAATTTCACCTTTTCTGTATAATTTTTCTAAAGCTCAATTTCTATGACCCCTGAATATGCAGAATTGTGTTGTAATCAGTTTATTTATCATTATGAATCCCAGTAGTGTTATAGCCCATGACTTTCTTTATTGAAAGATCAAGAGCAAGTTTCTTTTCCAACTTCATTTAACCCATTACCAGACGACAAAAATTAGACCGGTCCAATTTGAAAGGAGTTACAGACAACAATTTAACATTGATAAAATTGTACATTTTTCATACTTTCTGCGTAGAAAACATTGTCAAAAATGAAGAAATTGCTTTATACAAGCAATTTCTTCATTTTACACAATGTTTTCCAAATTGTTTTTCCTGAAGGGGGTCAAAAAGCGTTGTTGTGTTGGAATGGGTTAAAAATTAAAAAAAGTTATCATATGACAACATAATTTACTGAACATAGAACTCATTACAAATCACTTTGCAGAGACTAAATTTAAAGTCCCAGTAACATCTAGACATTTTAAAACAAATAAATAACTGCAGTCCCTGAATAATGATAAAAGAGCAAGCCACATGAGCCAGGAAGAGAGCTCCAGTCCAATTTTTATCTCGGCTGTTTTCGGAGAAAACGGAAGGTATTTCTATATACCCTTGGTGTTGTCCTCATTGTCGTTGTTGTCGTAGTGTAAAAACTTTGACATTTTGTGATATCTCTGATTCTACTAAAGACATTCACTTGAAACTTGGCACACTTGTTCACTATCAAAAGAGCAACCTATCAAGGGTGATAACTCTAGATGCTTTTATCCACTATCCAGCACCCAACAGCTGAGCGTAAGCACCCGTAGGAGATGCTCTTGGTGTTAAAAATATTCCCATTTCTTATCTTCACTATCCAGCACTTACAGCCTAATACAGCCATCTGTATGCAGTAGTCTTGTTTAACCTATTCCCACACGTTGGGGCTTTTAGATGCCCCTCAAGTGAAAGAGTGAGGAAAACATTCAGGAAAATGAAGAAATTGCTTGAACCAAGCAATTTCTTCATTTTCCTGAATGTTCACAACCCAGAGAGTTGAAAAAATCCAAAATTTCATTAACTTTAAAAATTTTTCTGCAACTCCTTTCAATTTGGACCAGTCTAAAATTTGGCCGTCTGGAAATGGGTGAATCTTTTACAGGCACTCAACAGCCCAGCATTTTCCAAATTTGCAGTACCCCTGCTAATTTTTCCCATCATTATGTCTATTTCAGGTCCAACATTTGCATCAAAGGCTTGTTTGAATGGCACTAGAGAAGGATTTACCGTACTCTATGAAGCAGACCAGTACCCTTGGAGGGCTATTGGCCCTGTTAACTTTATGTGGAAACCTGTTATATATACAAGTAGCAAACAACAAGCAATGTCTAAAACATCTACTCAATCATCTTATCAAATAAGAACCATGTGGATTTGGTGCCATCCTTGTATATTTGAATCAGTATGGAGAGAACTTGGAAAATGCTTGGAGCTCAAAGAAAGATCTATAGAAAGCCAAAAAGAGAAATATGAAAATGATGTTGATAACAGTGATGAAAAATTTGGTGTGAACAATGGTGAGGATAAACAACAGACATTCAAACCATGTATAATTGATAAATACAAAACTGATATTTTGTATGAAAACCAAGAAAAATCTGCGACTTTGAAGTCTCTTCCAGGTTCCATATTGAGATTTAGGTTGAATGGTCCCCAGTCTAATTCTATTTTAGCAGATCTTTTGAGACAAGCCAACATTATACCAGTCCAAAAAGAGGAAACTGATACTGACCCCTGGTGGAAACCTTACTATGCAAGGGAGGAAACTAGTTTAAGCCATAGTTCTCAGAGGGAGTTCCTAGAGAACATACTACAATGTCAGTCTCCAGCGGAACTCTCCCCACATTGTATTTTGGCAACAACAGTGCAAGATCCAAGGCTTGGAAGACCAAACAAGAGAACAAAACTGTATGGAAGTGATGACTGTAAGTTTTAACTGATGTTAACTTCAAGATTAAGCCAATTTGAGATAACAAAAAAAATGGAAAGAAGTTGCACATTATAATTAGAAATCCTTTTAAAATGAGAAAAAAGTGCCATGCTGGACAGAGAACATTGTGGGAAAAGAAGAAATTGCTTGTAACAATTAGTTTTTCCTTTTTTTTTGTTCTGATGCATCAAAACATTGAATTTTATTAGCTCACATGAGCACAACATGCTTATGGTGAGGTTTTGTGATACTTGAATGGCAGTTGTGCGTTGTCTGTCATCAATGATTAAATGTTTAAACTCTACAGGTCACAATTTTGGCTCGTCTTTTCTCAAACTTGCTGAAAATGTTTGTATGAGGAGTTACGAGGAAGAACCTTTTTGAATATGGTGATAGTCTGACAAATAAACCTATTCCCACCAAATTATGCCTTTGGATACCCCTAAAGAAAAACAATTAGGAAAAGATTGTCAAAAAAGGAGAAATTGCTTGTAACAATTAGGTCAAATAAGGTACTTCCAGATTTTTAGGGTCAAAATCCTAGCATAAATGTCAAACACAAATTTTGTACTTGTTAACCCATTACAAGACGGCAAATTTTTTGACTGGATGAAAAAGAATGGAGTTGCAGAAGAAAATTCAAAGTTTATAAAGTTTTAGAATTTTTCAAATTTCTAAGTAGAAATATTGTGTAAATGAAGAAATTACACAATGTTTTCCTAATTTTTTATGCCCCTACACCGAAAGATTGGAGGCATATTGTTTTACAATTTTCCATCTGTCTGTCTGTCTGTCTGTCTGTCTGCCTGCAAAACTTAACCAAAAACTTAACATTGCCAATTACTACCAGCCTATTCAAGATACGATACTCTTATTTGGCATGATGATACATCTCCATAATATGCATCTCCTCATGTCAAGATCATGTGATAAGGTCAAGGTCACATACCAAGGTCAAATGTTTAGTCCTGTTGTGGGGACATTGTGTTTCATAAACACATCTTGTTTTGTTTTTTTTTGTTTGTTTAGGGTGTTGGTTTTTTTGGGGGGGGGGGGCGTCCAAAAGCATCATTGTGTGGGAATGGGTCAACTGAGTGACATCATAAATATGATACATTGGATACATGTATATCATCCTTATTTCAGATATCTCCTCAGATGTGAGTTACTGCAGACTGAAGGTTACACCAGATTTATCGAGTTCCCCGTTGTGGGATGAAAAGATACGAGAAGAGGTTACACAAACTAAACAACCTGACTATAAAATGGCAGAACTTAAATCTGAACTACTAATACCAGGTAATTGTATTTGTTTAACTGATTGTGTTGGCATGAGACGCCCCTCAAGAAAAAAGTGAGGAAAACAGTGTCCTAAATGAAGGAATTGCTTGTGTATACAATATTTTTCTACCAAGAAAGTTGAAAATATCTTAAAATTCCATAAACTTTGAATTGTCGTCTGCAACTCCTTTCAATTTGGTCAGTCTGAAATTAGATCCAGACTGAAAGGAGTTGCAGACAACAATTTCAAGTCTGTGAATTTTAGATTTTTCAACTTTCTGTTTTGGAAACATTGTGGAAAATGAAGAAATTGCTTGGTTCAAGCAATTTCTTCATTTACACAATGCCTTCCCACTTGTTTTTCTTGAGGGGCATCAAAAGCCGTCATTTTAGTGGGAATTGCTTAAATTATGATTTACAATTCTATAATTCTGCAGCCTGTCACAACACAGTATTGACAGGTAATGGGTTCAATAAAAATTCATGTAAACAATATTTGAAATAAGAATCTCATAGTGAATAAAAAACTTAATGAGATATTAAAGTGTAGGAAATGGCTTGTTAAAATGGCTAATTCAGTTAGGTAATTTACACAGCATGACAAGGGTTAATATTCCTTAATTTAACATCAGTCACATTGCCATGTTGGAGTTCAGTGGATTGGACTAGTTGTCTGTAAATCGATTTTTATCATATTAATATTTCAGGATCACGTTTAGACCTGGGAGATGAAGAGTCCAAGATTCCAGTCATAATCATACAGAGACCAGGGGTTCCGGTCCAGGGGTCAACAGAGCATGACCCCTGCCCAGGTCGTGGCAGTGGATGGGACCTGCTGCTTCCCAAGGGTTGGGGAATGTCCTTCTGGTTAGGGCTGGTATTTCGAGGTGCTAGATGCAATGGTTTGTTGGAACAGGAGTGTTCAGTGTATGAAGATAGGTCACTCCTTTTCCCACACAATTATCCAGATACTCAGGCTGCGTTAGAACATTATTCTGAAGTGGAAGATACACTTCTGGCTAAGTATAACAGAACCCCTCCTGCAAAACGGCCAAATTTTACGAAGAATGGTGTGCCTTTTCCATTTAATTACCCTTGGAATCTTCTGATAGAGTATTGGGCCTGTGAAAAAAAGACAAAAGATGGAAACGAAAATATTCTGAGAGGAGTGGTGGAAATAAAGGAAGAAGATAATGACAATACCACTGCAAATATAAAATCAACCCATCTAAAAGATGATCAAACTAAGTGTGATTCAACAAGTACTGAAAAACTAGAAAAACAAGTAACAAACATGAATAAACCAACAGATAGAAAATACTTTGTACTACGAAATCATATGATTTTAAGAAAACTGAGTGCAGAGAGCACTGGTGTTAAAGTGTATAATGGTAGATCTAATGATAGAAAAATTGGTACAGGATTATCTGTGTTGGACATTATAGAACAATCTTACAAAATGGCATTAATTCCAGTTCGCGTAGAAATACTAAGTAGAGGGCTGGTCAGTCAGTATTCAACCATTTGTATCCCACTAGCTAAAGATATAAGAGCAATCAAGACTAGCAAATCTTTTGGTGGGCCCTTAGAACCAAAGCATATTGACCCAAAATTGTCACTTAAAAAAAAGCTGAAAAGAGAGATGAAAGAAAAGAAAATGAACAAAAAAGTGAAAGTGGACAGAACATTGAGAAAGATGGTTGCATGTGATAATTTATCTATGGATACCTGTTCGAGAAAGGTTTTGGGGTTCATTTGTCAGGGAGGGTTCTCTATGGGTACGGGAACTGGTGTAGGAGTTGGGTTTGTGAGTGGGGCCGGACTGTCACACTTTGTAAAGAATAGTGTGTTGGTTGATCAAAAATGGATTGTATTGGTCAGGAATAATACATCACTGCAATACCGGGCAGCTAGAATGTCTGTGATAGTGTAATGGAAAGCACCAATTTCTCTTTTTACACTTTACCACACAAGATAATTTCTAGACTGGTCTGAACTGAAGGAAGTTTCAGAAAAGAATTCCAAACAGGTTGAACTTAAAAAATCTTTGCCTTTTAGGGTAGAAAATTTTATGGACATTGAAAAAAAGTCACAAGCTGTTTCTTCATTTTCCAAAATTTTTTCCTAATCTTCTTTTCTTGAGGGGCAACAAAGACTGACTCGTGTGGGAATGGGTTAATGAAAGACCAGGAAATATTTTCCTGATCCCCCTTCAAATTTGAAGTGTTAGGCATTGTGTTAAGTTTTAGCCGTTTGCTATTGCTGAGGGCCACTTGGGCTATTGTCATGGCATCGTGTCCATTGTGCATTGGAGTGGCCGCATTTAAGTTTGAAAATTTTTCTGTTGAAAATTTCTCCTGAGAAAGTAGTTGCTGAAATTCAACAAATTTTCACAGGAAAAGTCCTTGGTGACCCTCTATCAAATTCCTTCAAAGAATTTTGAATGGATAAAAAAAGTTTTTATGAGTTGAACTTAATTTTTTGTATACTGGTATTATGGTATATCTGACAATCTGTTTCTAAGAAATATTTGTCTTAATTGTTACCAGATTTCACAGAAATGATATTTACAGGACCCTCTTTAAGATAACATAGCTTTAATAGATGGAGTAATGGTATGTTGTGAAAACTTTAAAAGTCTTCTCAGAATCTGAACAATGGATTTCAATCGAATGATCCGAAATTGATCCTTGGGAGATCCATTATCCGATTCCTTGTTGGAAATTTGATATGTTGCAAAACATTGCTTTTTTTTAGGCAAGCCATATACTCCTTTAGGAAAATCAACTAGAGGGGATTAAATGCTGCTGGAACTGGCGTAAAGTCTTGCAGGATTGCCTTCCTTCATATTTACAAAACTGTCAAAGTTTGCCATTTCTTATACAAAACATGCAACCCAAAGGGTGTTAAAAGTACTTCATGCTGTATTATCTATTTTTAGCTCGGCTGCTTTCGTCATTGTCGTTGTTGTCGTGCGAAAACTTTAACATTTTGTGATATCTCTTGTTCTACTAAAGGCGTTCACTTGAAACTTGGTACACTTGTTCACTATCAAAAGAGCAACCCATACTATCAAGGGGGATAACTCTAGATGCATTTTGTGCTTTTGTCCACTATCAAGCACCCAATAGCTGAGCATAGGCATCCGTAGGCGGTGCTCTTGTTTGTGTACTTGATTTTGACTTAGTAATTAAATATGAAATTTAAAGACTTGTCTATAGTATTGTAAAATTATGAAAAGTTAGAAATCCTTCTCTTGAACTTATTTGAAGGATTTCAATGAATATGTATTTATTTGCAAGATATGGCAAAGATGATTTGGCTTGAATTTCTTAAAGCAGTATTCTGAAATTAGTATATTTAGGCTTGTGGAGCGATAGAGGCTCTGAAGTGTCTCTAGTTTTGTGTTACCAGATTGTGTTCACATATAATTAAAGCTCATTACTAATAGATTGCTTTTACTCTTTAGTTCTACTATCAAAGGACCAGCAAGGTTATTGTGATAGGACTTTGTTTTCTAACCTATATCAATCTGTAAACTCCTCATTTAGAAAAACTTTCAAGAAACTACAGAGTGGATTCCTCTCAAATTTGAGCGTGTGCGTGACATTTCCAACCATTACACATGTGCGCCAAGAAAAGACTCCGATCGGCCTGTGCATCCCCACAGTCTGATCAGAGTCTTCACTCTGCGCTCTGTAGATAGATACTGACCCAAAGCTTCTTGAAACATTCAGCGAGTATTCTAACTGACCCGAATGGCTGTCCAGGGGGCTCAATCTGTGCGAGTCACGCACATGCGAAATTATTGGAAATGTCACGCACAGGCTCATTTCATACAGGAGTGCTCCTTCCAGCAATTTTTGTGGGTTGAAAGACATGCCTTTTGCTATATATTTTATATAGTGATTTTGTATCTCCTCTTGCTAAAGGTCGCATGGACTATTGTCATGGAGTTGTGTCCACTGTGCATCTTTAAAAATCTTCTAGGAACTAGTGTATGAGTCTAAACCAATTTTCACAGGAATGATCCCTGCTTGCCTTTTTAAGATTCTTTCAATCAATTTTTATAGGATAAAATCATGGTTTTTATGGGAGGGGTTTATTTCCTAACATAGTATATATTGAAAACTTCTATTAACTTATCACTAGAAATTGAATGATTAATTCCAATTAAATTTCACTTGATTGATTATAGAGTGGACTGTGACCGCCCTGAATCAGATGCCTTCAAGTAATTATTTTGACAAAAAAGGCTCATAATAATAAACAAAAATGAAAAACTGCTCCTAAAATGTTCTTGCTTCTATCTCAACACAGTTTTACAGTAATGCTGGATTGATTACTTTTTTAGCTCACCTGAGCACAAAGTGCAAGGTGAGCTATTGTGATTGTTTGTTGTCCACCGTCCGTCCGTCTGTCAGTCCGTCCACAATTTCTTTAAAAATCTTCTCCTCCTAAACCAGTTGACCAATCAAGCTGAAACTTTGCAGGGATGTTCCTATGATGAAGTTCTACAAAAGTTGTTAAAAGAACTTAATTAACCAAAAACTATGGTTGCCGCGGCATTTGAAAATAGGAATCTTTAGTAAAAATTTTCTTCTCCTAAACCAATAGGCCAATCAAGCTGAAACTTTGCAGGGATGTTCCTTAGATGAATTTTACAAAAATTGTTAAAAGAATTTAATTCTGTCAAAAACTCTGGTTGCCGTGGCATTTGAAAATGGGAATCTTTAGTAAATCTTGAAAAAAGAATAAAAATCTTCTCCTGAACCAGTTGGCCAATCAAGCTGAAACTTTGCAGGGATGTTTCTTGGGGGAAGCTCTTCAAAAGTTGTTAAAAGAATTTAATTCTGTGAAAAACTCTTGTAACCGTGGCATATGAAAATGGGAAATTGTAGCAAATCTTTGTTGTTGTTTTTTTCATAGTCTACTAACCAAAGGCATTTATATTTTATATAGAGCTTAATCATATGGTTCTCTACCAAGTTTTTAAATATTTAATCTCGGGGGTCAAAAATGGCCCTGCCCCTGAGGTCCGAAGTTTGAAAAAATGCTCAATAAGAGCAATTTCAAAAGACTTCTCTTCAACTATAAGGTCTAGGATATTCATATTTCGTATTTTGCATAACTGGTTTTGTACTATATCATTAAAAGTTGTCCTTCTAGGGTCCCAAACGGCCCTGCACTAGGGGTCCAAAATTGGGAAAAACGCAAAATTTGAGTGTAGCAAAGCCTGGCTGTTATCTATCAATTTTTATTAAATCATGCCTGTAGGTTAAACAAACACCCCTTCCCTGGGTGTCCAAAGTTCGTAAAAATACTCAATTAGACCATGTTCTACAGTCTTTTCCTCCAAATCTACAAAGTCTAAGGCATATTACCATGTTAGCTAAAATCTTAGCCATGGGATAAAACATGGCACTGCCCAAGAGGTCAAAATTTTTTGCAAACTCCCAATTAGAGCAACTTCAAAAGTCTTCTCCTGAAATATAAGGTGAAAGGCATTCATATTTGGTATGAAGCATGACTGAATAATTCTATACTACGTTACAGGAAAATATGCTCTTAGGATAAAAAACGTCTCTGCTCCTGGGGTCGTAAATCACATTGAAAGAATTCTTCTTCTTAAATATAGGTCCAAGAGCATTTACATTAAAAACATAGGATAGCATTATTGTTATCTACCATGTTTATATCCTTTGGACAAACATGGCCCTTACCAAGGCATCCAAAGTTATGAAAAACACTCAATAACAGCATGTTCAAATATCTTTCTCTCCTAATGTATTAGTTGTAATGCATTCATATTTGATTTATAGTACATCAAGATTGTTCTCTACCAAGGTTGCTAGAATTACACCCATTGAAGTTGCAGACAGTAATTAGATTTTGAGTGAAATCTAAATACAAAGGATTTCAGGGTAGACAAAAAAGAACTGTTATTTGCAGATGCCTCAGGTGAGCTACTTAGGACCATCATGGTCCTCTTGTTGTGTAAATAGCAGTTGCTTCTCTTTAAGTAAATTACACAGAAATACTTTTTTATCAAATGACTTACCTCAAGTTTTTTTTAAAATCTGTATTATAAATGAATTCAACCTACTAGAGTGATTCAAGTGACTATGTATCTTTATTTTCCAACCAAATTTTACAGGAATACTTCTATCTTTGAATTTTTTTCCAAGAAACTAAATGGCCAAGGTCATTCATATTTCATGTACAACATAACTCCTTGGTTCTTCACTAATTTTGGTAAACTTTTGTCCTAGGGGTTATAATGGCCCCTCCAAAGAGACCCAAATTTTAGAAAATGCTTAATTAGAACAAGTTCAAAAGACCTATCCTCCGAAACTGAAAGGCATGGGACATTCACATTTGGTTTGTAGCATAACTAGATGGTTTTGTACTATTTCTCTTAAAATTATGCACCTATTGTCAAAAAACGGCCCTGCTCTAGGTGTCAAAAAATTGGGGAAACGCATGAATTGAGTAAGTTAAGAAAGATATTCTTCACTTTAGGGCTTAGGGCATTTATAATTCGAATATAGGATAGCCTGATTGTTATGAAGCATTTTTGATGAAATGATGCCCGTATTGTAAAAAAAAAAACAGCTCTCCCTAGGTGTCTAAAAATTAGACCATGTTCAAAAGTCTTCCCCTCCGAATGTTTAAAATTCTAAGGCATTCATGTTTGGTACATATCATGAACAGATGGTTCTCTATTATGTTTACTGTGGTAAAACATTGCCCTGCCCTAGAGGCCCAAAGTTTGGGAAAACACACTGTTACAGCAAATTTAAAAGTCTACTCCTGATGAAATATAAGGCGAAGCACATTCATATTAGGCATGTAGCATTACTATGTGATTTGTTTCTATGTTACTTAAAATAATGTCCCCAGGGCCCAAACACGGGTCCAAAATTGGGAAAATAACACGATCTGACCAATCTAGATTTTTTTCTTCTTAACTGTACGGCAAAGGGCAATTACATTTGTAATATTACTTAACCAATTTTCGTTGGAATAATGCTCCAAGGACCTAAAGTAGCTTTTCCTAATTGGTTCAAATTTCGAAAAACGCTTAATAAGAGAAAGTTCAAAAGTCTTCTCCTGCTAAACTTTGAGTCCCAGGACATTCATATTTGTTACGTGCGTTAACAAAATAGCTTTGCACTAACTTTCTAAGAATTTTGCCCATGGGGTAAATAACAGTTTCAAGTCTTACTGTTAGAAATATTTGGCTCCAGTTTCATCTTTTTTTGACAAAAAAGTGCGGTAACTAGCTCATGCCTCAGGTGAGCGATTCAGGACCATCATAGTCCTCTTGTTCGTATTCAAATCGCAAATTAGCCGTTACAAAGTTAATAATTGGTTTTCATGACGCATAGATTTTTGATTAGGGAAAACAGCGTGGGAAAAGAAGAAATTGCTTGTAACAAACAATTTCTTCTTTTCTTACACTATTTTCTAACCGATACATGTATTTTGCATTCAATATGTTGCTCCACTCACTAATAACTTAATAATAAATGTACTTTCATAGTGCTTAAAATAACCATAGGCATTGCGGTCCTCAATCACAGACGAGGACATGTAAGAATCGGAACCAGCAAGACCTACTGGCCCGTAGCGAAAATGTGGTAGTATCCTTGAAATATTCTTCTCAAGAAACTTACTCGGGTGCTATCCATTGAGCATACAGTTTGTTTAGGTAGTTTGAACGTGGTGTAACGCCACTTTTAACAGTAAGTCAGTCATACCGCGGCGACTGGAGCACATAACTATGGACCCCAAGCATTTATTACACCATTACTACCAACACCAGTACTATCACTACATCCTTTTCGAGCCCCAAGCTGCTTATCCAAACTAGGTTGACGATTATGAGCCCATTGGTGGGAGACAAATGTCGGAAAGGATTCTTGCCGCGACCGGGGATCGAACCCTCGACCTCGTGATTGAGAGTCCGACGCGCTTCCAGCTGCTTTATATCCGCGGCATATAGAGCTCATAGTCGGACTGTCTTGATATCCAGACTTATGATTGCAACAACGGGTGCACTGTTTAGAAAATGAGTTATAAGTTGATTAAAATAGTAATAATAAGGCGAAGTGAAGAAATCGGATCACTGATTCTGAAACTTCTTAACCCATTATCACACAATGGCTCTTTCTGACGCCCGAAGATATACACCCATGGGAAACTTTGTGGGAAAAGAAGAAATTGCTTGTAACAAGCAATTTCTCCTTTTCTCACAACGATTTTATCCTCTTTAGGCTCACCTGAGCACAAAGTGCTTATGGTGAGCTTTTGTGATCGTAGAATGTCTGTCGTCCGTCGTGCGGCGTTAACAATTGAAGTGTTTACACTCAAGAGGCCACAGTTTTTGACCCAATCTTCATGAAAATTGGTCAGAATAATTGTTTGGTCATGAGGATGAACCCTATTGATTATGGATGGGTTCTTTTTGAAAACACAGGAAAAGGGGCCTTAATGACAATTTCTTTGTTTACAATCTAGATGCCACAAATATGGCTCTATCTTCATGAAACTTTGCCAGAATAATTATTAGGTCAGAGAGATGAAGCCTATTGATTATTAGAAGGATCTTCCAGAAAACACAGGAAAAGGGGCCTTAATGACATTTTCTTTGTTTACATTCTAGAGGCCACACTTTTGGATTAATCTTCATAAAACTTGGTCAGAATAATTGTTAGATCATGAAATATGAACCCTATAGATTATTGGATCATTCTTATTTAACAGGAAAAGGAGCCTTAATGACAATTTCTTTGTTTACACTCTAGAGGCCACAATTTAGGCTCAATCGTCATTAAACTTGGACAGAATAATTGTTAGGTCATAAGGATGAACCCTATTGATTATGGAAAGGTTCTTTTGGAAAACACAGGAAAAGGGGCCTTAATGAAAATTTCTTTGTTTACAGTCTAGAGGCCACAATTTAGGCTCAATCTTCATGAAACTAGGCCAGAATAATTATTGGGGCATGAGGATAAGCCTATTGATTATGGGAAGATTCTTTTGGAAAACACAAGAAAAGGGGCCATAATGACAATTTCTGCGTTAACACTCTAGAGACCACAATTTTGACTCAATTTTCATGTAACTTGGTCAGGATACTTGTTAGGTCATAAAGATGAACCTTAAAGATTTAGGGGAGGCTCGATAGGATAACACAGGAAAAGGGGCCATAATGACAATTTCTTTGTTTACAATATAGAAGTCACAGTTTTGCCTCAATTTTCATGAAACTGATTATAGTTATTTGTCTCTAGTTGCATTTTTTTAACAGGAGACAGTTCAGGTGAGAGATCTAGGACCATCATGGTCTTCTTTTTGGTCTTGTTCTCCTTGTTTAGTGCATTTGAAATGAAGTATGCAACTTCTATCAATTTAGACGACTGTGTGGAATAAGCAGCTGGAGGCTCGAGAAGGATGTATTGGTAGTACTGTCCTGAGAAATACCAGGAATCCATTGTCAGGTGCTCAAGCCGTCGCGATATGACTGAAATACTGTTAAAAACGGCCTTAAACCCCACTCAAACAAAAACACAAATTATTTTGGACCAGTCTAAAAATTTGCCGCCTGGTAATGGGTTAAGCTGTAATAAAAGATGACCATTCGAGAGATACTCTCAAAGTATTTCCAATAGTAGAAATAGACGACAGAGAACAATTCTCGCCTGCCTGATCTTAAGTCAGAATATTGGACTGCGGAATTACAGTGTAAGGTTCCAAGCCTTATTTAAAGAGGCTTATACAATTTTCTAATTAATGAAACGTGCATATCAAAGCAAACGATTATTAATTTTGCTAATCCCCGGATCAAAGTAAACTAAGTATGTTATAAAAGAGAGTTCATTCTGGAATTTATGTGCTATTAGCGATTATTTCCGTCAAAACATGGATTTTTATGAAAAAAATATCGAACGAGAAGAAAATAGATAAAAGTGAACCGTCGCGCCAAAATGGACCAGTTCATCTTTCTCAAACTATGATAAAGTTGGACTGGTCCAAATTGGGAAAAATGTTGCAGACAAAATTTAGAATTTGGCCAAATCTTTTAATTTTGAATCAGATAGGATAGAAAATATTGTGGGAAAAGAAGAAAATACTGCTTTTTCTTTTTTCACCATTATGTTTTCCCTAATCATTTGTATTCAGCAAGTTAAAATACGGGATGGTTTAGTAATGGGTTATAACGACATAATTTAAGATTAAAAGGAGTAGTAGAAATCGCGTGGGAATGGGTTAAGGTCCCAGTAACACATACATAAACAATTTTCTGGCATCCCAAAATGGCGATTTATTTGAGTAGCATGTCTCTTTATTATTTCGATAAGCTAATTTATTAACTAAGTTGCCGGTCCGAACACTTCATGTTTATATATCACTTGGTAATGAATGTTGAAGGACGTAAAACTATCTTAAGTCATTCGAACAAAACAAAATTTTAGACTGGTCCAAATTGAAAGAAGCTGCAGACAATAATTTCAAGTTGATGGAATTTCTGTCTTTTTTTCATCTTTTGGGATAGAAAACGTGGTAATAAATGAAGAAATTGTTTGATACATGCAATTTCTTCATTTTCCACCATATTTTCCAATTTTTTGTTCTTTGGGGCATTAAAATATTGGATTGTGTGGGAATGGGTTAAGAGTCTGGCAGCTTTCGAATTACTCTGTTGGAGACTAGCCCTTTCCCGTTTTCAAACTTTAGACCTGTCCGAATTCAAAGGTGTACCAGACAATATTATAAACTGAAACAAAGAAGTTACCATTCTATTTGATAGAAAACACTGTGGGAAAAGAAAACATTGCTTAAAATCTTAACAATTTCTTGTTTTTCAACAATGTTTTCTCAGGTATGATATCACAGGGACTTATGAATCAGGAATTTTATAAGAAAGGATTAAGTATTATAAGGGATTTAAGGTTAGAAATGTTGTGGGATTCAATGAATGCTATTCACAAGCAGTTATTACTGTCGAGAAATATCTTCTAACGCTTGCAATCTCAGACTGATGAGCTGTATGCGAAAAGATCAATTGACATTCACTCCGGTTTCGTGTTATTCTAAAGACAAATTGTGTTGTCGACCAAAAAAATTATATGTACTTGATTTTCGTTGAAAAATGTTTCAACCCTCAATATCGAAAAACTCCAAAACATGAAGGAGGAAAAGTATCTAACTTGGTCTTTACGCTAAAAATAACCTTTCGTTCAAGTTTGAAATAAAGACAAGATATTTCTTACACGCAGATTATGTTATTCGATAAGTCGTCACTGGGCTACCAAAATATCGTAACTACAGCTTTATTCAAGCCATTTAGGTTGCCGAAAGACAATATACATCTTTGGGCCTGATTAGAGACGTTTAAGCCCATTACTTGAAATAACCATTGGTTCTTTTGGGTTTTTTTTTTGTTGTTGTTATTGTTGTTTTTGTTGTTTTGGTTTTTTTCGTTGGCGAAAACTGGCGATGTCGAATTGCTAAATCCACTGGTTATGAACCTTCATATATCATTATTCAAGCTGAAGTTACGACGTTTAGGTTGGCTTACCAAACGCATGTTTTATATGTAACCGACCATAAACCATAAACTAGAACTTCCTGTCGGAGTCAATGGGCGCGGCCAACGGAATAAGTGAGTAGGGCCAGCGATGCGATTGATTAATAATACACGACGAAGGCAGTAATTAAGTTCTCCTTGACGCACAGAACGTAAATAAGTGTTGGACCGTAAGCAACCTTTTGTCATATCCTGGCTGTACTACTTATGGGATTGTACGCCTTAAAAAGTGATTTTACGCAATACCCAGCACCTGCGAAATCATTTTAAGACTGAATGTTTATCCTACAGGTAAAAGTGGAATGATATTACAGTGATTATGAAATGAAATATATACATATCGGTGTATTTGAGAAAAACAAGAATTCAATATATTTCTTTTTTAGGAGGTACATAACAATTTGATGGATTTTTGTTGTTGTTGTTTTTTTGTTTTTTTTTTTTGTTCTTTTCAGTTACAGTTTTCTTGGGTCTGAAGTTTGGTTTAGAAAGACAGCAAATAAATTTTGAATACAGAAAAGGGTAAACATTTCGGATTACCCGGTGCATGGTATTTCAAATTATTCACATGTGCGCCAAGGAAAGACTCGAATTAGCCTATGCATACGCACAGGCTGATCCGAGTCTTCACTGCGCGATCTGTAGATCGATACTGACCAACGTTTCTTAAGACGGTCAGGGAATATTCTAAGTACACTATGCGGATGTTTAGACTGCTAAATATCCACGCTTCACGCACACGTGAAGTCTGAGCCTATGCTTATTTCGACGGTGTACTACTTAAACAACATAACTACAGCTTATTATAGGATGTAGTTACGGTGTTTTGGTAGAACACCGATTATTTGTAATATTGTTTGATTGTACGCATGACATTTCAAGCAAAGTTACTTGAGCACAAGGCGAAAACACAAGCCAGCAGAAAGTTCTCACAGTGCATTCTGAATGTTCATTTATAATTTGAAGAAACTTAATAGTCACTATTTATCAGAGGAGCACATAGTGAAGGGTCTAATAAGATTGTGCAGATTCATTCGTATGCTGATCGGAGTTCTTGAGCGCATATTTTAAAATAGTGAACACGTCCCCCTATCTCGTAATATATTTAACCCTTTCCTGTACAATCACTGGTTTTTACGTCCCCATGAATTTATAATTGAGAAAATATTGTAGAAAAAGAAGAAATTGCTTGTGACAAGCAATTTCTTCCTTTTCCACACTATTTTCTACCCTATTGAATGATTAATTTTCAAATTAAATACAATTTTAATTTTTGTCTGCAAAACCTTTGAATTTTGACAGGTCTAAAATTTTGCAAAACAGGAAAGGGTTAACGAAGAAAGCGTAAACGGGTACAGATTTACCGGTGTCTATGCATACTAAGGAGACGACGCCGATATATATATATATATTTTTTTTTGTGGGGGGGGGGTATGAAATGGAAAACATAATCAAACTGCATGAAGCCGCGAAGATGATTTATAAGGAAATACGTTTAGGTTTTTGATTTCATAACTCAAAGAAAAGCTCAGTGGGCTTGGTCGACGACCCGTCGATTTCGTCGCCCTATAATGCTTTTGCCTTTTTTATGACTTCACATTAAATATAACGTGGTTCAGAAAAATGTACTGTTCTTTTTTGTATGTTTTATTTAGCTGTATCTTTTCTTTGAAAATGGAAAATTTTGACGAGATACCTCTCGGAAATTTTACGCGTATTTAGTCGTTAGTCCAGACGATTTTCTAAAACGAGGTTGAATGGTAGATAGTGTATAATATAGAAAAGCGGACCGTTCAATTTATTCATAGATATCGTTTCCACCGGGACTCCGGGAAAATATATCCGACATGATAATGTGATTACACAGAAATGTGTTGATTGAGAGATTAATGGTCGACCCTCTTGGAAAGTGATCATTAGGCTGTGAATTTCTTTTCTTAAAAAAAAAGCAACCAATTCAAACGTTTCTAGTTGTAATGGAATAATTTAAAACCCTCATTCAGTTGAAAATCAACCTTTCGCTCTTTTATTTACCCTCTTAGCCTGTTAAGTTAACCCATTCCCACTCAATCCCTACTTTTTACGCCCCTCAACGAAAAAGCTTTGGAACACATTGTGGAAAATGAAGAAATTGCTTGGATCAAGCAATTTCTTCATTATCCACAATGTTTTCTATCCAAAAAGACGAAAAAATTTAAAATTCCATAAACTTGAAATTGTCGTCTGCAGCTCCTTTCAATTTGGACAAGTCTAAAATTCCACCGTGTTGGAATGGGTTTAGTCTTAATAAACGGATTGCGGTTTGTCAATGGAAATATCGATAGATCCAATCAAACCATACGTCTAGACCGAAATTAGACTTCGAACTTCGGCATTTGTCGACATATATGTGAAATATTCAAGTTATTCAAGCTGTAGTTAGGACGTTTTAGTCGCCAACCAATCATTTTACCTCTATTTGCATGTTGCTTACCGTGGAATTTGCAAGTTATTCGAGTCAAACTATCTGTTGGAGTCGGTGGGCGTGGCCAACTGCTAATTTGATGAAGTTTACTAGTATGTGATGTGTTGTGTCGCCATCATAGCGCAGTCGGTAGCGCGTCAGACTCCTAATATTCAATCATGGGATGTCATGGGTTCGATCCCCGGCGGCGGCACATATCCTTTCCGACATTTGTCTCTCACCAATGGGTTGATAATCGTAAAGCTAGGTGGGATAGCAGCTGGAGGCTATAAAAGGATGTAGTGGTACTACTGGTGTGAGAAATACCAGGAATCCATCGTTAGGTGCTCCAGCCGTCGCGATATGACTGAAATACTGTTAAAAGCGGCGTTAAACCCCATTCAATCAATCAACATGAGTAAATGATATTTTAAGAAAATGGCGATTTTCTTAAGTTGCACCGTTCTATAATTTTTTTCTAGTGATACAAATACCTATGTACATACCGATGGAGGACGATAAATCACAAATGCGACACGAATGCGTTGTAATTCTCATAAACTCTCTCTCTCTCTCTCTCTCTCTCTCTCTCTCTCTCTCTCTCTCTCTCTCTCTCTCTCTCTCTCTCTCTCTCTCTCTCTCTCTCTCTCTCTCTCTCTCTCCCCCTCTCTCTCTCTCTCTCTTTTTTTTTCTTCCTCTCTCTCTTTCCTTTCTTTCTCTTTCTCTTCCCTCTCTTTCTTTCTCTTTCTCTC
Organism: Fragum fragum; assembly: GCA_946902895.1. NCBI lineage: Eukaryota > Metazoa > Mollusca > Bivalvia > Cardiida > Cardiidae > Fragum > Fragum fragum. Next base: position 21,055,670 of record OX336367.1, read on the forward strand.
TCTCTATCTGTCTCTCTCTGTCTTTCTCTCTCTGTCTCTTTCTGTTTGTCTGTCTGTCTGCCCCTCTCTCTGTGTCTGTCTGTCTCTCTTTTCGTCCGTCTTTTTGTCTGTCCATCTTGCTTTCTTTCTCTTTCCCTCACTTTTTTGAAGTGTCCATCGTTAAACACAGGACTATCTATTGCTCCAGTCGTTTGATATGTGATGTTCAAAAGATGTTCGGAATATTCGCAATCCGATTTATCTGGTAGAGGTACTACATTATAAGGAAGAGAAACTGTTCGGTACGGAAAAACGCCGAGGAAAGTCGATCATCTATTCAAAAATCTTGTATGCATATCACCGAGAACCAGGCGGTTTACTTTCATTCAGTGTGTACAATGTGTGACCAAAACCTTGTAGCTCCATCTTAAATGAGCTTTAGTTACGAGGTTTTGATATTCCAACGACAATATATGATCGAAGATCAGGTACACTTATTTAATTACGTCGTACACGAAGTTTAAGAGAACACGCAATTGACCAATCACGGCTGTCAATCAAGTAATAAACCGACCAATCAAATAATCTATTCAGCCCGGACCTGAGCTTTTAAACTCTGACACTGGCCGCTATTTTGTTAACCATTTATTGCTTGTTTGGCGACTTAAAGGTAATAACTGCAACTTATTCAAGCTGTAGTTACGACTTTTAGGTTACCAACCAACCATTTTACCTTTTTGTTACATGCCACTGGCACTGAATATTACAAAATAAGGCCGTTAAAAATCGAAGTGGGATTTCCTGTTGGAGTCGGTGGACGTGGTCAGTTGACGGATGGCTGGTCACGCCCACTGAACTCCGACACGACAGTTCGACTGGTGTGATAAACGACACGATTTCGTTAAATATACATCTAGTCGTAACAAGGACCTATCTAGAGATCATTCCTTCACTCGTGAGGATGCTAATTATATGAAAAGAGACTAGCTGAAGCTACGACGTTTAGGTCTCCAACCGACAGTTTTTTTTTTCTTCTTCTTCTTTTTTGTTATATGTCACTGGCAATAAAATTTGCAAAATAACACCATTTAATCCTTTCCTGGTTTTTGAAATTTCAGACTGCTCCAAATTGAAAGAGGATGCAGACGACAATGAAAATTAGATGCAATCCCAAATAAAACAATCCTAAGTGGTAGAAAACACTGTGGGAAAAGGAGAAATTGCTTATTATAAGCAATTTCTCCTTTTTCCACAATGTTTTCTCAAGTATAAATCACAGTGACGCAAAATCCCGGGTTTATCCAGGAAAGGGTTAATATCTTAGTGGAGCATCCTGTTGAAGCTAAATCCCCATGGCCAGTGTTCCGCTTGCTGGCAAAGCTCTTGTAATATTCGAACCGCGTTAACGCTTGTTTATAGAAAAAAAAAAACATGGTCAAACCTGATGAATTTCTAATTAATTAGATCTTTGCTTATATGCATGCGCTCACCACCCATATAAATTGCATTTCAGTCAAGCTTTTTAGGAAAAACTTGTCAATCGTGTTTCCCGTAATAAATCTATTTTATGAAACATCAGTTTTCAGAATACGCAAGGTCTGAGTCGGCCCTAACTATATTTGGTGTTATATTATTCTATTTTGGGGTTGAGCAAAGCGGGGATGAGGATTCAGGGATTAAATGATTTCTTATGAATAAGTGCATGAGCGCGAGGTAGTTTTCATTCTATTCCTTTATATGAATATTTCAACTGAATGATTAGTTAAATACATTGCAGAAAAGACTCTTTTGCAAGATTGTCAAACACGCACATCATTAAACCAAGATCTTAATTTGTGTTTCCCTGTGTCATTATTTTAGTAACATGTGCTAATAGTGTTGACCGTTCAACGCTTAACGCGGCTAGGTGAATATTGTGTTGGAAGTGTGAAACTACTCTGTTTGGAATATGTGTATAACATCTGACTAAAGATTAAAGGAATTAAAGAATATAAAAAAATCAGCAGAAGAAAATGGATGTGATTGACGTTATTGACAACACAAACTCCTCAAACTCTTCATTTAACTTCACCTATGACTACACGATCAGACTGGAGCCGCCACTCGCGGAGCTCATACCCGTGTCCCTGATATACGGGATCACGCTTGTGCTGGGTGTGGTAGGGAACATCCTTGTGATTTTCTCGGTGACCCGCTACGAGCAGATGATGACGACAACAAACACGTTCTTGTTGAGTCTTGCCTCCGCGGATCTACTCCTGGTGATTGTTTGCGTTCCTGTCAAGGTAAATTGTTTTTTGAAATTCGAAAGGACCTCCTTACACGTGCGAAAGATATCGACCCTGATCAACCTGCGCGGATTGCGCAGGCTGATAAGGGTCGAATTATTTCGCTCTTTGAACAGCTACTGAATATACAATTACTATTTCACCATAGTTTATCGTTATTTTCGCAATGCTAACTCTGGTTGACCTCTGCTGTTTCATATTTCTTTTTTTAATTGAAAACCCGAAATATTGGTTTTATAGGGCATATATGGTATAATTATGATAAAGCAGATGTGCGCCCAATTACAAAATCTACTTTCTCTAAATGATGAATGCAATAGTTTTCCCACTCGCAGCTATTTTCTTTGAACTATTAACAAATTCATTGCAGGAATCGTGTCATGAATTTGTTTACAGTAATAATGAAGATATGGCTTTGGAGGATTTTTATGTCAGGCGAAAAGCGATATCTAGGGTGCTACTTGAAAACAATTTCTTGAAAAAAATATCGGACCATGTATAGGCCATTTAGGGATAGTATATAAAAGAAACTGACGTTAAACCAAATTCACTTAAATATAGTCTAATTAGGTTTAAAGATTTATACTTTTAACTTTTCCGAAAAGATCATTTTCTCATGACTGTCCTAAAATAATTAAAATACCATTTTATAAATCTTGGACAACATTAGATTAGCAATTCATTGAGAATTATCACTTACAAGAAACAAATGAGAGATTCTGAGAGATTCTGTATTTCTTTTAAACCTTCTGCGACACAGTAGTAGCTTAAAAAGAATTTAAAATAAAATAAAAAAAAAAATTCAAGGAACTTCCTTGAACATTCCGCTTATCGATACATTTCTATAATTTAGTAAGGCTTATCAATAAAACGGTATACAGCTGATAAGCTGACTTCTGAAAATAGAAATTTTGGAATCAGACAATTAGTAAGGGAGGCGAATCACAACTTCTTGGACCAAATCTTAATTTGACATTAGACCGCACAATTCCGAATCGAAAGCACATTACTCACTTAATTATTGAAAGACTGTGTCTTTTGAAACCGTAGCCACATCTACGCTTAGTGGGATATCTGAACGTGTTTCCGTATGTTAAAAAAAGTCTTTATGCTTTCTGCAAATCGCATAGAGCCCTCGTATCACGCCATCTTCAAAATGCATAATTGTTTACCGGAGATAAGTTTTGAAGAATAATAGATCGAACGAAATTGGGCACTACTTTTCTTCTGACCTAGTAATATCCTACAGGATTTTCTAAACTGGGTGTATGATAAAAGTAGTAGATCTCATTTCAGACAATTTACTAACTTCGAACTATTTGAACTTCCCTGGAGGTCCATTTTGGCTGAGCCGATTCCCACTCAATAAACTTTGGACTTATCCAAATTGAAGCACAATACAGGCGACATATTCTAGTTGATGACTTTTGTAAAATAATTGCCTTATGGGTAATGAGGAATTGCTTGTTAAATGCCATTTCTTCATTTACAATATTTTTTTGGGGGGGGGGGCGTAAAAAGTGTGGTTGAGTGGCAAAGGGTTAATGTGTCATATTTACTACAAAACTTGACGAGCAACGAAAAAAATAAAGTTCTTTCTGAAATGGCTGAAAGCAGCTATATATTCCCCCATTCTTTTCGAAGATCTTTTTTTTTAAATGTATAAAGTGAGATTCAATATTTCACCGTTTTGGAAATTGATTTTAGACCCTATCATCAAATTGTCTAATATAGATTCTAGAACAGCTTTAATTCTAGACCGCCAACTAATCGATATTGGATTTCCGTTGATCGACAGTGACGTAACTGGATCGAATTAATGAAGCATCAGATCGCAAAGATCGCATTTGGATCACTAACGTAGCTTGCGTGATCGTCATTGACTTAGGGACGATAGCGTAGATTATACAAAGTCGGGACTTTCCTCGATATTCCTAAAAAAAGGACACTGCATGTTCATGTGATGTTTTCCACGTCAAAAGTCTGAACTCTGCTGACAGAGCCCTTATACAACACCCAATCTGACGTGTAGTTAATTATTTAAATACAGCCTTGTTTGATCAGTGTAATCCCCAGTATATAACATATGCCCTAACATTAACCTGGGTTCTAATACTATCTGATAATTAACTAATTACTTATTTAGCTTTTTATAGACTCATTCCGCCTTTAGGTCTCTGATAAAAAAAACTACCTCTTGATATCGTTGTTTTTTATACATCTCCTTTGTGACGAACCCATTGGGTGCCGTATATTTTCCCGTAATTGAACCTCGCCTTTCCCTGTTGCAAGTCGTAGAAGTTGACTAAAATCGGATATATAAAAGTTGTTCTCATATGTCTTTGATTGTAGCAGATGCGTGGTTCAGATTCAAATGCTTTTATTTTTTCATATCAATGAGATTGAAGTTTGGTATAGATATATATTAAAAATAATGGCTTTTAGACCCCCGTGAGGTTTAACCATCATAAGAGATCAAACCACTGCAGTCCCGCGATCGTCATATTTGATGTTCATGTCTTATTCACACGAACCTATAAAATCGTTTTACCCTTGTCATGCCGAATAAGATCCTCTACAGTATTGCATTAAAATCAAAGGGGTGAAAACACTGGAAGCACTTATCGTGAGTTGATAATCGTTTTCAAAATTTTATCTTATAAACAACTCTTGATCAAAAGGGACGTACAGGTGGTGTAGACTAAGATCAGACTGCACATATGTGCGGTCTGATCTATGTCGACACCTCCTGCCAAAGCTGAAATATACCGGACTCAGCGTGACAAAAGTTAATTTTGGTGACATGAAATAATTTTGAAATTTATATTCTGAAAGTATTTATAGAGAGGCCTGTAAACAATATTAAGGAAGATTTAAGGGTTTCTTTTGGTGAGAAAGTTTACCCCTAAAAGAAATATAGAGCCTTTGATGACTTAGCAATTTTGTTTGTTTAGTTCATACTAATTTATTCAGTTCGATTGCGACGAAAGCTTTAAGCTTATAGAGTCGCTCTTGAACATTCAAACCAGAAAGAGAGGCAGTGGCTTAACCGCGCTGCTTACAACTTCTACAGCTGGGGCTGGCTAAAAGTGTCTTGCCAATGAACACACCTCGGTGACGATGCGGCTCGAACCCGTGACCTTCAGACCACAAGTCAAGCACCTATACAACTCGACACCGAGGAATTCAATTTTAAACGAAGTTAAGATCACCATATCTTTAGAAAATAGAGTCACAGATTCTTTTTCTCGCGTAAGACCCAAAACCATGCTTTTGGTAAAAAAAAGATAAATAGATAATTCGAAATATTATGCGACGAAATAATGCCATTTAACTGTTTCCTATTTTGCAAATTTTTAGACCCGATCTAATTCAAAGGTTTGCAGACGAAAATTGAAAGAAGATTCAATTTGAAAAAAATCAGTAGGGTATATAATATTGTGGAAAAAGAAAAGAATGCTTGTTAAAATCATGAATTTTTAAAGACGTAAAAATCAGGGCTTGAAAAGGACAGGGTTAAACTATTGTTCTACACACTTTTCAAAAGAATAGTGCATTATTTCATAGAGATTATTAAGATTTCCTGTTTGGATTTTAAAGATAAAGCGTTCTTTAGATTAATATTTTCAGCCGCCAAATAACAATCTTAACCCTTGTCATGCTGTATAAATTACCCAACTGAAATTCTGTCAAATCAAAGGGCTGAAAGCACTGATAGAACTTGTTGTTCAAAAATCAATATTTCTTTTAGAAATCAACCTCATAAACAACTCGGGAAGGAAAAGTATGAGCAGGAGGTGTAGACTAAGATCAGCCTGCACAAACGTGCAGTCTGATCTTAGTCTACACCTTCTGCCAAAACCGGAATATTCCGGGTTCAGCATGACGAGGGTTAAGAAGCTAAACCTAGTCAGAATTGGCTTAGACGAGTAGCAATGACGACATCGAATCTTTTCATTGAATATTATAAAAATCGTTCATCTACAAAAATCTCATTTATAATTTAATACCGTCGAGAAAATAAAGGAAATATTTCACTAGTATTGCGTAAAATTTGATAGATCTATTTTGTGAACAAGTTGAGTGAGAATTCATCATGGAAGTGTGAAAAATGAAAATGAAAAAGAGGAAAGAGAGAAAAAAGAGAAAAAAAGAACACGCTTGAATCTTGACAGACGAGACCAGAACTAAATCATCTAAGGAAATTCTTTATGACTGTTCACTGTAGTGCACAAGGGTAGATACGTAAGATTTGTTTTTCTTTTCAGATCTGACAACGTTTCTTTTTAAACCAATTGCCACATCATTTATTCTATTACCTGCTTCTAAAGTACATAGACGCTTTTTTCTTCAAAGTACACCATGGCTTCAGATACCACACGAGCATAGATCGACCCACCCAGACAAATAACTCAGAGGTTTTTATTACAGCTGCTTATCTTCTATTGTTCTACAAAGGGCCTCTAATCATTTTATAGCTGTCTAATTTGCACATCAGTAAAAGGTTAACAAAGTAAATCCACTGTAATAAGGCTTAGCAAATTAATATGAAAATAGATAGTTATTAATTCTACTCTATTGATAATCTTCAGTGAGAGAGAGAACAAAGAGGAAATAGATCAAGTTATTTTCGATTTTTCTCATTTCATATACGAAGCAGTTCAGCTTTAAAGCATCGTCGCAGGCGAAATAAGTGATTATAAATTGTTTCGATAGAACCGTCTTTTAAATCATTGTATATTTATTGTGTCAAATAACTCTTTTTAATTTACAAACGTTTTACAAATTATTTAATGAAGTGAAAAGATGTTGACATGCTTGCACATGGAATGCAGACTGACCTTGCTCCATAATCTAAAGTAAAGCACTCGAAAAGTAAAGCTAAACTTAGAAAACTTCAGAGATTTCCTTTTGCACGCAAAGGACGACGGTACAGTTAACCCATTCCCACACACTGAAAACTTTATGACGCCCCTCAACAAAAACAATAGGGAAAGCATTGTGTAATCTGAAGAATTTGCATTAAACAAGTTATTTCTTTATTTTATACAATATATTCCACCAAGAAAGTTGAAAAAATCTAAAATTTCACAAACTTTTAACTATCGTCTGCAACTCATTTCAACTTGGACCAGTGTAAAATTTTGCCGTCTAGTAATGGGTTTAATAGAATTGAATATGGAATCTTTGATATGCATGTGCATGGAAAGCTGATTACCATGCTCGATACACTCGAAAAATAATGCTTAAATTTGAAAACTTCAGAGATTTCCTTTTGCACGCAGATGACGACGGCACGGTTGGCAAGAAGTAAAGAGGTTCCATTATCTCCTTCGAACACAACTGAGCTAATGTAGGTCTTTCAAGATTAATTAAGCCGACGATTACCGAAACAAATCAGACCAAAAAGATTTGAATAAGCATCAAGCATTTGATTCGTGCGTATGGGACCTAATATTACTTGCACGTCAATATATCTCTCGGCAGAAAAAATCCGACTATGTCACGTGTGTGCTTTCGGTCGCAAATACTGCACACAGGAGCGTTACATGTGTTGTTTACAGTAAATCTTGTAGTAAGAAACCACTCATGTGCCGACCAAATATTTGTCGCTAAGTGAATGTTCGCTTGATTGCATACTTAAATCATAACAGAATTCTTGCTAAATCCTATTTTGAAGGGATTCGTTAGAATCGTGTGACGATTCTAATGAGCTTCAATAACATTGAAATTATGTATATATAATTCAACTTTTAGTTTCGTCTATCAAAAATGAGCGTTCTGATTGGTCGAAAAAAGTATTCATAACTCCATGAACAAAATTATGAGCACGCAGCTATTTTGTATGCTTCCGCACAAAATAGTTCCATAAAAAATGTATCAAATGTGTAAAAAAATGTCCTTTTTTTCGCTCGATGTCATTAAATTATAAGAAATGAAGAGAATATTTTTGTTGTGTGATTAGGTTTTTCGGTTCATACCTGCATGAAAACAAAAAAAATGTCTCTTCATCTCTTAAATGATATATTTTTTGCAAAGACGACCACTTCCTGGTGAGAGCTTTTGGTTTTGAAAAGGTTATTTCGATTGTGGTCGCTTAATTAGGTGGTCGCTAGAGTAAGATCGACTGCATAGCATACAATAAATGTAACGCACAGGAAGGAATATTACCCGTTAGATAACTTTTCATTCTAATACTGGGTTAGTACTTTAATTATGACGTAATTACTGTATTGATTAAAAGGGATGGTGGCGACACCTTTCCAGTCTATCTAACGTAAACCGTTTCGTTTTGTTTCGTTGTTAACGAAGGTGGACCATTTCAAAGATGATGGTTTAAAAAGGATATAAAGTTCGTGTTTTTCTTTACAATTTTTATCTAACTTTTCATTGTTAAGATGATAAAAATCGGAAAACCTTCATTTTTATCTCTTTTTTAGAATGACGGGTTGGATCATAATCAATGAGCGCTTACATATTAAGCTCACATTAATATATCTGACCGAACAGTTCATACAAGCAAGACATATTCATTGAAATTAATCTTTCGTGTCAAACATGTACATTCGCATCATCTTTTTACCAATCTGTGTAAGATAGCATGTAGACGATACGAGGTCCGTGCTGTACATTGGCACGTTATGACATAAGGAAGCCATTCCCCATAACGAATAAAATAAAATGAAATTCGTGGCGTTTGTGGGCGATCACAATATTAATTCAAACTGTATTGACGACCATTTTGTTCGTTAATCGCCGATGGATATAAAAGTTACATAGATGTATGTCGTACTTATCTGAAAGAGTTTTTTAGCTTGCAAAAGGTCAGCTTTGATAGTTTAAGTTAACAGACATAATTTTAAGGTCTTCTCAAAGGTCAACGAGTGCAAACTGCCACTCGAAGCTTAACCACTAATTCTATTGAATGCCTACGCCATAAAAAGTAGTTCTCATGTAATTCATGAATAATGCAATCTCTATTCAAATCATAAAGAAATCTTTTAAAAGCATGCTAATAACCCTTCCCAACCAATTCCGCTTTTTAAGCATCTCAAGAAAAAAGCTTTGGAAAACAATTTGGACAATGAAGAAATTGCTTGTTACAAGCAATTTCTTCGTTGTCCACAATGTTTTCTACCCAACATGGGTAAGATTTATAAATTCAACCAACTTGAAATCGTTTTAAGCCACTTTTTTTTAATTTGAATCCGTCTAAGATTTTGTCGTGTTGTGACGGGTTAACTCCTAGGTTACTTTAACCTGGTTTATTTGTCATGATTATCTTTGGAAGAAGAATACTTAATAAAACTATGCTTTGCTAGCAACAGTACTTTCAGTACTTTGATTTTCGGTAAGTGTTTGATTCTTTGAAAGGCTTTTTAACACGAGACTGGCTTTGGACTAATGGTTTGGATGTTAGAAAGTCTTCGTCTTTTTGGGGGGGTCAGAAGGGATCTGTCGATTTTTTCTACGTTTAATTATCTTTTTAATGAAATTACCAGACGACTTTGGCATATGCATTATCAAATATTTACCAAGTTAGTTCAATAAAACACCGCATTGTATTATCTCAAATATATGTATATACATATTACAAAGTTCAATGTATGCATTGATCGAATGAAAAAGAACCTTTTGCTTTAATATAGCGAAAGGAATCTAAAATATAAGGCTTGTTTTCAAGATTTCTATGCAGACAGCCGACTTTTTTCTTTTCTTTCCCCCCATTTTTTTTTTTTTTTTTTTTTAGGTGGGGGTGTATGTTTGTAGGTTTGAGGTTTGTATGCACCTATCAAATCAATTAAATGCATTCACTACTAGTTTTAGTTGTATATGTGTGTGATTCAATAAAGTGACCTTTTAGAATATTGAAATATGATGATCTTGAAGAAAAGGCTAAAATGGTTTTAAATTATCACCACAAGGGAAACTGAATAGGAGAACGAAACAAGCTGAATTGACAAAATTAATTGATATATTTGACACAAAATGTCAATCAAACAATGTTACTTGAGAGATAATATGATAACATCGTCTATGGGGTTTCAAACTAATTCTGCAATACAACGAATGTACGTTTAAGTGGAACTGTATTTAATTAAACAAGATGTAGTTTCATGCTGGGGGGGGGGGCAAAGATATTATATTGTTATGTCCGAATATAGTAAGAAAAACATCTTTTTAAATGAAACAGTGAAACACAGGTGCTTTTCAAGGCTATCAAACGTCATTTGGTACTAAGCTTCATTATCATGTCAGCAAACGGACCGCCAAAATACCATCGTATATTCACAATGATGGCCGGACAAGGTTAATTTATTTATTCATTTATTTATTTCATATATATTTTTTGACGTGGCGATGTCGTATGTTGCGATGTTTGGTTTATTACATTATCTAGCCATGGCATTACACTTTTATAGGTTGTTTGAACATAACCACAAAAAAGGCGCCAATACAGTGACTACACTGTCATCGCAAGGGATGCGTGCGGCGCCAATGAGATCGAAGACTCTTTCCGGCGACCGTGGAATGACTCTGTCAAGATTATGTATCAAACCATCTCATAGGCAACACACGGTCATGCAATTTTTTATTTAGAAATATCAAGATCCACGACTATAAAATCGCGCGAGGATAGCACGGACACCGTATGATTCCGCTCGTACGATTTAAGAGTTATTGCGAATGTACGGGCGTCGTGAGGGATCCTTAGACAAAATATAAACTAGCCATAGGAATGGTTTTCTGCTGTCGGTCTTGACTGATTGGAGGATAAATAGACAGTGAAAATGAATATGATGTCTGCCAAAATAATAGACAGGCAGAATGTACTACAAATTATTAACCAATCATAGGATGAACTCAGACCGTCTCGAATTTACTAGCTTTTTTGCACTAGATCTTGATTGTTGTGTATGCGATTCTAATTCATTCACCAAGGATGTACGGTACCATCTTTCCCACATGGTTGCAGTATTAACCATAGTACAAAATACGAATATTTGCCCATAAGAGGAATTTAAAAGTGACAGTTAATTTTTGAAGAGAGATAAGTTGTGCCAGAAAAAAAAAACGTTTGTACTTCAGGTCACTGTTTCAGTTCAAAAGAAAACAATACAAACATTATTAGCTGGGTTGTTTTCGGCGAGGTATCGCCACAGCAATGTCACAATAGTTGTAGTACAAAACCTTTGACATTGTGTAATATCTCTTAAACCACAAGTCTGATTTTCATAATACATGTCATAATGCATGTATTTCATTTACATCTTAATGTTTATGAAAGAAAGACAGGACGTTGGTGAGAAATGACAGAAAGGATAGGTTTACCAAATGTTCAAATGGAGGTATGTCAAAATACAGATGTCCTTAAATGGGAAGAAAAAATGGAATGAGAACAAAGTCTTGAAGTTGGGTTTGGGGACTAGAGGCTGAAAGACAGACTGACATAGGCAGGCATACAGAGTTATGTTAATTTTCACTTTTCAAATTGACTAAAAACTAATTCTTTTCTTGATTTAATGGACATAAGACCAACAAGTCTCACTGAAATGAGGAAGGCTTACCGTTTAATGTTTTGCTTGGTAAAAAGTTCTGTTGATCTATCCGAATGAGATAGCATTCCAGTCAGATTCTTTAAACACGAACACCTTTACCCAGATGAAAGATAACGGATGTTTGGCTGCCATTTTGAAATACGATATTCAATGTGACGCAAATAGTCAATATAGCTAATGAAAGAATGTACAGTACTTATGCAACACGTACATATGTAATCAATGCGAAATACATGTACATAACTGCTCTTTGTGATAATAATTAATGACAAAATGGCTGTAGACTGGTACCGCGGTGATGTTGATGATGTACTTAAAAGATCAATTAGTCCTACAAAATAACGATTCTTTCGATTTCTTCGAAAAAATAGAAATATAAAAAAACAATAAATCGATATTTTCTGTACCCGTATTTTTTACCCAAACTGTTTGCACATATAAAGTGTTTGAAATTTGTTAATACGACTGTCTCCTTTCCTACATGTATATTTATTTCCAGTTATTAGATTGAAAAAGCGTGTTATAAGTGAGAGAAATTCAAACTAACAAATTAACCAACGTTTTGAATTAACGGAAAATAGCCGGTGAACCATCAGAATGTCTTCGACCAGATAACCATATAAAGGCCATAGTATAGTTTATAAATCCATCTTGATTTCGTTTAAACTCAAGTCTAAAATGGTCGATTCAATTTCATTTTTTTTCGGAACCAATTTTCTCATGATCAGTAGTACCAGAATATGTTTATTGCAGAGTAAGGAAGTGTAACTAAATACGTATACTTACGAGCATTTAGTTATCTTTCCCTACTCTGTGATAGACACATTGCCCATGTCAGTGGCGTCAGCCTGTCTGTCGGTTTGTCTGTCTGTTTGTGTATCTCTTTGTATGGCCACATTTTCTTGGCTAGACAATATCTTTCCATCTATGAAGCTGATTTCCACGTATTGTCCATCATTTGTTCAGGTATTACCATAGTTATGCAAAATAAAACCATAATTTTATTTACCTGAAGTTCAAGGTCAAGAAGGTTAGAGATTCAAAGAAAATTTAATACTTGTCCCCATGAAATATCTATCTATTTAGCAGATTTTTATGGAATTTTGAACATTGTTAATTTAAGTTGTACAAGAAAACCAATGCTCAATAGACCAAGGTCATGTCTTAGGCGCGTGTTTCTTTATTACAGTACGTTACTACACTACGTTACCGTCTAAATTGGAATATTTGTTAGATTTAGACACGTATGTCGAGCACCATGCAGTTTCTTAACATTGTATGCCGTAAGAGTCGAACGCCCCCTTCTTTCGAGGCATTGAACATTGTTGTTAAGTTGAGAGTTGTAATATGAACAAAAGTTGCTTAGCTTTAATTTCTGACACAATATAACCTTTATGCAGGGGTTACGTTATTTTTCGGGAAGGAAGGACCTTATTCTTTAACTATCAAGTCTAACAAGAGTTAAAGAATAACGTCCTTCCTTCCCGAAAAGTAAAACTTGATTAACTTGAACAATGTCAAATCTTAAAAAAATATTCAATGATTCAAAGAGCAAAGTAGCATGAGACAAGTTCCACATTTTCATCGCCTTCAATCTTCGCAGTGCTTTCAAGGCTTTGGTTTTGTATACTCTAAAAACCAATAAACTAAATATACTCACAAACCCAACACGAAAATAACTCATACAACACAGACAAATAACTCAGAAGTTTTAGTAGAAGATATAATCCTGTATTATTTCTATATAGGCTGTAAATTTGTCTGATTTGTAAATCAAGCAGGGGCTAATGGAGTTCGTTAATTGTTGAAAGGATTACAAGATTACTTAGAGTTCAGAAGTAAAAAAAAGTACTTGTTTTATTAAAAGAAATTAAACACTTAATTCTGTAAAGTTCTGTATTTTTTCGCATTAAATTCGGTAAAACTTCAAAACAAAGCATTTGGAAGGAACGTTGCAGAAAGCATTGTATCATAAGCTTTCCTTTATTGGACACGATTATACGGCATTAATAAGCCATAGTAATGAGACAATATATTAGACAAAATTACTAAGTTTAAATGAAAAATGAATGATTGCCAAATCACCTCATTCTTTATGTCGCTTAAGCTAAATCATTTTACAAAAATCCTACTAAAGGTCATATGTGCTTGTATTTATCGGACTAAGCGTTTTTAGACTGGTAAAGCTTGGCACTCGACACATTTTGCCAATGATAAATAAACTAGAAATTCAACAATACATTTACAAATGTAGAAGTGCTATACACGGGATTTTTCATCTTAAGATTCAAAAGATGATTCGTGGCTAGCAGCGAACCGTTTTCTCTGATTACTCTGATTGATTTGCGTACAAAAAGTAGACAGGACAAGTGGATACGATGTCTGCCTATATAATAGATGTCCTAGACCAACAATGGATGAACCCGACATGGGATGATGCTCAGACCAACAATGGATGAACCCGACATGGGATGATGCTCAGACCAACAATGGATGAACCCGACATGGGATGATGCTCAGACCAACAATGGATGAACCCGACATGGGATGATGCTCGGACCGACTTATAATTAACTATCATATTTCAGCCAAGATCTGGGCCGCCGTCATAGCGCAGTTGGTAGCGCGTCGGACTGTCATTCTAGAGGTCCCGGGTTCGATCCCCGACGGCGGCACTCATCCTTTCCGACTATTTGTCTCTCACCAATGGGTCGATAATCGTAGACCTATGTGGGATAGCAGCTGGAGGCTAGGAAAGGATGTAATGGTAGTACTGGTGTGAGAAATACCAGGATTCCATTGTTAGGTGCTCCAGCCGCCGCAATATAACTGAAAGATTGTTGAAAGCGGCGTAAAACCCCATTCAAACAAACAAACAAATCAGCCAAGATCTCTACAGTTGTGTGGACCTGTCAAGTCGTTCCTACGCCAATTTTCTAGTATATTTACCAGGCCCGTAAGATTGGGGGTCTGTGGCTGTGAGTAGAAACTCTCTAATTTTGACAAGAGAGAAATGTGTACCCTTTTTTTTCAATTAAAACAAAAATCACCAAAGAAAATCTCAAGGACCGCAATCTTGAAATGTTTTTAAGTTAGCCACACCTCATCTTTAAATGTCTCCTAAGATGGGACTGTCCGCACTAACCACCGCCTTGCTTTTTCGAAAAGAACATCTTGGTTTAGCACTTATCGTCGGTAGGCGACCAAACCTCGTTGCTACAAATGAATTAACCCATTCCCACTTGACAAAATTTTAGACTGGTCCAAATTGAAAGAAGATGCAGACGACAATTTCAAGTTGATGGAATTTTAAATTTTTTCACCTCTTTGGATAGAAAACATTGTGGATAATGAAGAAATTGCTTGATACAAGCAATTTCTTCATTTTCCACAATGTTTTCCAAAGCTTTTTTCTTGAAGGGCGTAAAAAGGAGGGATTGAGTTGGGATGGGTTAAGCGGTTATGAGGACTTGGGTACCCAAGGACGTTATAATATATATTTCCAGTCCGTAGTTTGCCATCCAAATTTTCCTTAACATCTTCCATAACTATGGACTAAACAATGGATTCTTTATTGAAATGATGCAAAAAGGAAAATAATGTTCTTTAAAAAGTAAACTTTATTCCGTATTCAAGACAAGAACCCGGTTAATTGACAGATATGTGAAAATGTGTATTGATGGCCATATATTTAATGTCACTTAAAGCAGCCTAATGTTATATAAATAAACGGAATATCTCGAGATTATCAGTCAACATTCTGACGGTTCAGCCCTTTAGGAGTAACCTCACTGGAATTCATTGTAACCTCGCTGGAATTTATTTCCGGATGTATGGTAAAAGCAGTTCTTTTCCAAAAACTAGTCCGACACGAAAGCAGCATTTTCAGTGCACATTAGTGATCGACATGCTCAAATGTTTACTTTTTCATGAGTCCTGTATGTATTCTACAGTTTTACGGCTGATTTAGCCGGCTCCGTCATTGACTTTATATTTCAGAGGACGACAAATGGATGAGGGCGTACCCAAACTTCCTGGGCTGTAGTTCCTCGGCTTACCAAATTACAAGTTAATTATCTTTCGGGTGATAAATTAAAACGAGGCCCCATGTGACAAACAGGCAGTAGGTTCGCTCTGTATTCTTGCTCTGTTGCCCGTAACAACTAGCGTCGATAAATAATCAAACGTTGCATAAACCGTACCCGACGAGAAAAAATAGACTCTGCCAATTATAAAGAAGGAACACACGACAATTTCAAAATCGTGTTATTTAAAAAGTCTTTGTTTTTTAGGACAGAAAACAACATCAGAAATGAAGAGAATGATTTTTACATGCAATTTCTTCGTTTACCATATTGATATCCGAACCTTTTATCTGAAGGGTCGTTGAAAATCGGGATTGAATTTGGATGGTTTTAATCTAACGACGCAGTTTAATTACTGGTTCCACGTTTCGAAACGTCAGGGTGAATTTGAAATTCATGTTAAAATCAAATGTTTCTCTCGAACTAAACCAAGCCTGCAAAAAAATTTAATTTACCAACAAGTCTGGATGTCAAAACGGAATGTCCCGTCACGTTTGAAAACGATTTGTCACAGCAATTTTTCTCGACGGCAATTTTGATTAACGAGAGTCTAAACCCAGAAAAAAGTTTGGGTTTTTTGTTTGTTTATTTGTTTGTTTTTAAAAAAACAACAAAATTACAAAGCCAATTGAAAAAAAATGGTTCCAATCTTTTAAAACACCACTTTTAATTCAAATTGTCAGTCTACAAAAAAATCACAATTTTGAACTCTAAACAGTTAGTACAATGCTTATGAAGCCACAGTCTTGAACCCTTTGAGTGACAATTACTCTTTTCATAGTTTTTGTCTTTTGTTTTTCATTTGAAATTCGCCTAATACAGAAGTAACGGCTATTTGTGGATACGTGCAAAAAAAAAAAAAAAAAAAAAAAAACATTTACCTAATCCTTCTTCGTTAGGCGTGCAAAATGTCGTAACTACAGCTTGAATTAAGCTGTAGTTACGTCATTTTGTACATTTTGTACACCTAACGACGGTATGCATTAAAGGTGACTTGCATTAGATAAAAAGATGATAGAAAAGAAATAAAATGAATTAATAGATAAATGAATGAATAAAAAATAATGCAATATGATATTATTGTCTTTTTAATCAGTGTATGTTACAAGGAACTTCTTCATTTTTACACAAAGATTTCCATATTATTTTTTCTAAGGGGTTGTCAGAAAGCTTCATTAATTGGGAATTGATTAATCAATCACTTCATAGGTACATTTCAGTCGATGATAATAATTAGATTGATATACAAACGTTCGTAGATGATGACGTTCGTATTACCGTTAGATTTGCATCAGCTCCATCAATTAAAAGTGTAACACCGACTTGCTTCACTAGAGAGTAATGCCTGATCAGCTACATTGCGAATTTCTTTCGTTGGAACAAGTTTTGTTTGAAAGGGGATTACCACCACTTTTTAACAGTATTTAAGTCATATCGCGGAGGCTGGAGCACCTAACCATGGATACCTGACATTTCTCACACCAGTACTACCACTACATCTTTTCCGAGCTTTCAGGTGCTCAAGTCTTAAAGTTTTACGCTTATCAACCCATGGGTGGGATACACATGCTGGAAAGGATATTTGCTGCGACCGAGGATCGAACTCGGGACCACATGATTAGGAGTCACGTGCTAACGACTGCGCTATGGCTGCGGTCCCTAAATGTTGTAAAAGAACAAGAACCGTAGTTTTAATCATTCCACCATTATAGGCTTTTTATTGTCTAACGCTAGCAATTCGTATACTATTGAATTCTTTTTTAAATGTTCTTTGAGCATGACAATCAGACGGCGAGAGTACGAAAGTATGGTGACGGTATCGAGATTGTGAGATGAATAAATCACGAGAACACGATAACGTCGATGGAAACGTGATATCAAGATGACGTTAACGTGAAGGTAGAATGACGTTAACGGGATAGTGCGATGACAATAACCCAACAGTACGATGACGTTAACGTGATGTAAGAAAGACGAAAAGGCGATATTTCGATGACGTATACGCGATAGCAGAATGACGAAAGCGCGATAGTTCGATGACGTTTACGTGATAAAACTGAGATAAGGTTACCATTTCGTGTTCTCGTCTGCCTATCCTTGTACTCTAGCGCACGCTCATCTTACCTTTGCGATATCATCATCGTCCTCATCTGTTATCAACATTGTTCTACCGTACTCTTGCATTTCCATTTTTGTAGTTTGGTTGTTTCTGTTTTATTTGTATGCGTTTGTGGTGTTTAACTTTGTTTTCGTTGAAATTGATTAAATTGAAGAAGAATAATAGTTTCTATCATGATAGAATAATGTTGATATTTTTTCATTGAACAATTCAATTGACAAATGACCGTAATATATGAGATGAACCATTGATAAATGCCATTACAGTCATTTTCTTTGACATTACCGTTTATCAAATGTTCTATATCTCCTAAAATTATCCCTTGTTTTCGGGAAAGTATTACTCACATGTCCAAAATGTTAAAGCACTTCCTGTATAACGTGTTAATAACGGTTTTTGTTTAAAATTATAAACATATTGACAAAATGTACATCAATTTGAATTGCTGCTTAAAGAGATAAACAGAAAAAGCATTATGGGAACAAGCCGCTTAAACTTATGTTTGGATTGCACAGTTGAAAATTGTGAAAAAGTAGTGTATTCCAATATCGTCAAATTTCTTTTCACTCAGGGCTGTATTACAAGAATATTTTGTCTTGTTCCATTGCCGTTTGAATCGAAAAGAAAAAAGCAAAGAAAAATGTAAAGTTTCTCTCTCTCTCTCTCTCTCTCTCTCTCTCTCTCTCTCTCTCTCTCTCTCTCTCTCTCTCTCTCTCTCTCTCTCTCTCTCTCTCTCTCTCTCTCTCTCTCTCTCTCTCTCAATGTTTTCATTTCGCGGCTTAACATAGTGTGATTACGATTTTACTTTCAAATCTTTATGAAAAAAAAAGGGAAATAATCTCTAGATTTCTTCTAGCTTAATATTAAACGCGTCAATACCAGTTTGAAACAGCCTTTATTGAACTACTTTGCGCGAACATTTAAGCGAATAAAATCGTTCAGTATTTGAATTTTCGAATTCATTTTTCCCATGAATGTATAAAGGAAACATTTAAGCGAATAAAATCGTTCAGTATTTGGTTGTTAGAATTCATTTTCCGAAGAATATATAAGAGAAGCATTTAAGCGAATAAAATCGTTCAGTATTTGAATTTTCGAAATCATTTTTTCCATGAATGTATAAAGGGAAAATATATGTTTTAACACAGAAGCATTTATTTTGAAAGCATGAATGGAAACAATATGTCTCAAATAAACTTAAAAGCTTTTAAGATGTTGACCGTGTTTTTTTCTGACTGACATTAAGATGCAGTAAGACCCTATTGGAATACCAGGAAATAGTTTACTTGGATTTCTAAACCCATTCCCTCATAATGACGCTTTTTGACGCCCCCAAGAATAAGAATTGGACAAGGATTGTGTAAAATGAAGAAATTGCTTGAACCAAGAAATTTCTTCATTTTACACAATATTTTCTACCCAAAAGGTGAAAAAATCTAAAATTTCATGAACTTTTAAGTGTCGTCTGAATCTGGACCAGTCTATGTTTTGAGCGTCTGGTAGTGGATTTACATGTCTTGCAAAGCATTATATGACAGAAGGCAAAACTCATATTATACCTTTTGTGTTTATAATGTATAGAGACAATAAAAGACTACAAGAGGATCATGGTGGCCTTAAAGCGCCAAACTACGTTACCCTATGTATCTATAATCTTCTAAAAATATACTCAAGTGATCAACCAAATTGATAAATCAAAGAATCATTCGACCAATCAAATAATTCTTTTTTACCGGGAGTGCAGTATGAACTCCAACATTGGTCGCAATTTATGTGGAGATTTTAAACCTTGTCATGCTGAACCCGGAATATTCCGGTTTTGGCAGGAGGTGTAGACTAAGATCAGACTGCACTTATGTACAGGCTGATCTTAGTCTACACCTCCTGCTTGTACTTTTCCTGTAAGAGTTGTTTATGAAGTTGATTTCTTAAAGAATTATTGATTTTGAACAAAAAGTTCTATCAGTGCTTTCAGCCCTTTGATTTGCAGAATTCCAGTAAGGTAATTTATACTGCATGACAAGGGTTAAATTTTTTTCTTAAATGACGGATCGCAGCTGTCAATCAATGAATCAATCGACCAATCAAATTATAAATTAAAACTTGAAGTGGGCTTTGGACTCCAACATTGCTTACATTTATGTAAAGAATTGTTTCGGATTGGCGAAATAAACGTCGTAATTACAGCTTATCCATGCCTTAGCTACGACGTTAAGGTCGCCAACCAACAAATTTGCTTTCTGTTACATAGTATTCCCAAAAAA
This sequence comes from Fragum fragum, assembly GCA_946902895.1. Classification (NCBI taxonomy): domain Eukaryota; kingdom Metazoa; phylum Mollusca; class Bivalvia; order Cardiida; family Cardiidae; genus Fragum; species Fragum fragum. The sequence continues at coordinate 21,075,965 of OX336367.1, forward strand.
TTACCGATCTAAATGGAACTTCCAGTCGAAGCTAAGTGGGCGTGACCAGCGATCCGTCAATTATGTCTTGATATTGCAATATCAGTCAGAGCTTTTGATGGAATTGATTCTTTCAAAACTTAAAGCTTAACCCAAGAAATATTCTTTTCACTTGTTGACAGACAGCAAGACGGACAACTGAGTGACAGATGGTAACCGATCGTAATATCCACTTTGAGCACTTCCTGTTCAGGCGAAAAATCGAATTTGCATTCGAATTCATATTCTTGGAATTCAAGGATTTTTTTTTTTTTTTTTTTTTTGTCTGGAATGGAACAGTTTTCCCCGTTAGTTTTGAGTGATTGGTGGAAATAATAGACAGTTTAAGTGGATATGAAGTCTGACAAAATAATAGCCACCATAGACCAAATTTTGACGAACCCGACATAGGATTAATTCTGCAACGATAAACAATTAGCGACTACATTTTGCAGTAATAAATTTTTGTTTTGTATTTCCAGGGTACCCCGGGTGTAATAATATAAGCATCTCATGACAAAAAGGTGGCTTGTTTTTATTTCAAAACTTACTAGCTCCCATACGATATTTAATTGATTCATTTAAGAACAGCTCATCAAAGACAATGCAATGCAGATTCCATATATCTTAAGTATTTCTTCCAACCCCTTGGTGTGTATATTCAATCTAGTACTACATAGATGTACCTCGTTTACGCAGGAATTTAAAGGGTTCGACATGGAATGATTTTGTTTTACTCCAGATAATAGGTGTAAGTTAAGGGGTTAGCTTGTGGTAAGATTATTGTCGAGCCCGCTTGCGGTGAGCGAGACATAGTTGTCTCAAGTCGGTATATATGCGTTAGTCTGTTAGTCCGTCCGTCCGTCCGTCCGAATATTTTCTGAAAATTACTCCTACATTTATGGATGGATGGATTTCAAAATAATCTGGCACAATAATTCTTCATCATAAGTAGATGTGCCATTTGAAAGAATTTTTGGGATAGCTCTAATGTCAAGGTCACAGCTCAAGGTCAAACACTAAAATTGTGATTGTCAAGAGCATTTCTCCTACAAATATGGATGATTTCAAAATAAATTGGCACGATTATTCTCCATCATGAGTAGATGTGCCACTTGAAAGAATTCTTTGGATAGCTTCAAGTTCAATGGCAAAGCTGAAGGTCAAACACTAAAATTGTGCTTGTCCGGAGCATGATGCCTACAAAACTTTGCAGGCTCGACAGCAATTGCCCTGGGACAACCATCTAGTTTTATACCTAATTTTGGTATAAGGTATGATTCACTTTTTCGATAGCATAGTTTGAGCCTCTAGAGAATCAACTGCAGTTTACAATCAAAGTACTGAAAGTACTGTAAGCTAGCAAAGCATGCTTTTATCTAGTTATCTTCTTTGTCAAATGTTATATTTAGTGGAATTTAGAAAATCTTTGCCTTGTAGGATAGAAAACAGTGTGGACAAGGTTACCAGCAATTTCTTCATTGTCCACACTGTTTTCAAAAGCTATTTTCTTGAGATGATTCAAAAAGCGCGATTGTGTGGGATTGGGTTAAATAGCATGCTACAATTTGAACAAAGTTAATTCATGTAGCCTTAAAACAGTGGCAGAGTTTGCAATATTCCTGAAATAAGAACTACTTTTTATGGCGTAGGCCTACCTACACCTACACCTTCAAATATTTCAGAATATGGTTCAGTGTCGTCGAGGTTTTATGTGAGTCAAAGGTTAATTCGACATCTGGCATCTTCGCTAGCCAAGGGTTCTAACTCCAGACTAATTCGACTAACTCGACACAATTGACGGATTGCTAGCCACGCCCATTGAGCTCCAACAGAAAGTTCTGCCTACTTATCAAACTTCGGTTTTTTTTTTTTTGTTTTGGTTTTTTTTTTTTTTTTTTTTTGTGCAAATTTTGGGCAAATGACATGTAACTAAAGGGTAAATGTTGGCGACTTAAACGTCGAAACTACAGCTTTAATGAGCTGTAGTTATGTCGTTTAGTCCATACCCCCCCCCCAAAAAAAAAATCGGAAAATATAGGAGTCGAATGACCGTTTCCGGTCTAAATGAGTGATTTGATTGGTCGAAAGATTCTTTGATTCATAGATTGTGAATGCAGGTTATGAAACTAGAATGTGATCTTATTTTGGGCGTTCGAAGATTATTTTGTGCAGACGAAACTATGTAATTCTTCAAATTAGACCAGCTTTCAAATAAGCTCTTTTACTTTTTAAAGCTTTTTACAAAACACGATTGAAATAAAATATTTAAAGGTAGTACGAAATTTAGCCTATGATTGTTTGATCAGTTACACGTTTATCATTGATATAATTCTCCATTGTTCTGCATTGTGAAACCTGGATGTATTTTGATGATTCTCTCCCAAAAGATTACTCAAAAAAAAAATCAAGTACAAACACGATCAACTATAATTTCTTATCTTTTATAGTAACCATTTTATTAAAACAAACCAACAAAACAATAAAAACGACAAAACAAAAACAAGCAAATAATAGAAAAAAATAAAAATACACCCAAAAATACTAGAGGAGTTTCCCAGTCACGGATATTCCCGCTTTAGCGTTTATAAAATTACCTACAGCTATGACCTTCAACCTTGACTGGCGAGCCTGTCCCAATCTGAAGATACAAAATCGGAGAGCAGCGTAGACGAGACAGGTTCACCAGTCTACCTTGAGCCTGGATGTCTGAAAGCACTTTACGCACGATAATAATACCCGTGAAGGGGAACAACTATGTTATTTCGAAATCCATCAGTTAAGCCAATCCAACACAATGGCGCTTTTGGACGGCCAAAAAGGAAAGGGTTAGGGAAAACATTGTGGATAATGAAGAAATTGCTTGTTACAAGCACTTCCTTCATTATCCACAATGTTTTTTACCCCAAAGGTGAAAAGATTCCAAAATTTCAACAGCTTTATATTGTCGTATGCAACTTCTTTCAATTTGGACTTGTCTAAAGTTATGCCGTCTGGTAATTGGTCAATGAATAGGATATGCTCCGAACTTGAAATTGACACCCAACTACATAAAGTAGCGTCTCTTTGCCGATTCTAATCTAAGCACCACATGGGACTATTGCGTGTCTTAAGTAAGCTCTCAAGTTGCCTTATTATCTAATTATATTGTTCGCTGTGACTAGTTACAACTAGGGATCATGTGGTATTGAGATATGAGCTTGCCAATTTGCAATAAAATCTGGATCAAGCTGATTTTTATCATCAAATCGAATGTTTCTCGCTAACTAACCCAAGCTTTATCTTTTTAAGAAAATACAAGTTTGCATGTCGAAACTGAATTTTTCCGACAAGTCTGAAACGGATTTGTCGCATTTTTTCCGATTGAAACTTTGATTTACGGGAATCTAAACCGAGAAAGCTTTTTTCTGAAAATTATAATGGCGATTTTTAACGGTTTTTTTTTCCCATTTTTTTTATTTGTGTAAAGCAATTAAAATTTACTTTAGTTTTCGGCCTTTTTATATTAAAATCAATTGTGTCTATCAGGATGCTGATCGCCTGAAAATTTTGTTTCATACATTGATGAAAAAATTTACTCAGATATTTCATATGCATGCGCACAAAATATTTTTATAGAATTAATGTCTCTTAATTAGTGGTACAATTAGTACAATTCCTGTTTTTTACCTTCCCGTGATTTATGATCTAGAAAGATTTTAGAAAAAGAAGAAATTGCTTGTAACAAGCTCTGTCTTCTTTTTCCACAACATTTTCTACCCTACTTAATGATTATTTTCACACCCAATCCCCTTTTAGTTTTTGTCTGTCAAGCCTTTGAAATTGGGCAGGTCTAAAATATTGCAAAGCCTTTGTATTAATATATCATATTTGATGAAGAATTTATGTTGCTGTTTATATTTTTGGCGTGGACGTGAAAACCTAATCACACTTATGTATGAATCTGAATGTCGGGTTTATACTTTATGATTACGCTTTTCGGTTCATAATTCAAAGAATAAGAATTAATCACCCAGTCTTCTTATTAAATCTAACTGTTCTTGAAGCTTTCCTGAAGCGAGAACTCGCCATAGTTTTGGTCTTTGCTGAAAATTTACAGATTGTCTTCATCGTTTAAAAAAAAAACGGTTATATATTGATAACTGCATATAGTTAACCAATCGGGGTTGTCGACCACAGAATCTAGTGACCAGTCAAACCATTTTTTAGATCTTAACTGATCTTTGGACTTCAACATTTGTTTTATCCTTATAGAATTCAAACAAAATATTTTTGTGGACCGCATCATTTGATAAAGTCAACAAAATAATAAAATATATTTTAGTTTCCTCTATCAAAAACGGGCGCTCTGATTAGTCGAAAAAATTAATTCATAAATCAATGAACAAAATTTTGAGCACACGGCGATTTTGTATGCTTCCGCACAAAATAGTCCCATACAAAAAGGTATCAAAACTTGTAAAGTTTTTTTTTTTTTTTTTTTATTTTTCGCTCGATGCTATTAAATTATAAGATATGAAGAGAATATTTTTTTTTTGTTTTCGTGGAAGTATGAACCGAAAAACCTAATCACACTTTAAAAAAAAATCTCTTCAACTCTTAGATGATTTACATAAATGTCACATTAGAAAACCGAAGACCCTAAATCATTTTTAAATTCGGTTATGTTTATCTGTTCAAAAGGACAATAATTACATTGTATGTAAAGAGAACAAACAAGGGAGAAAGAACAAAGTTGAATAATTTACAATAGCAGACTCTGACATTAACTGGTATATTTGACATGAAGTGTCAGTCAAACAAAGTTATTTAAGAGATAATATGATAACATCGTCTATAGACTTTCAAATTGATTTTATAATACAGGAATTCTAGGGCTCAGAATGTGTGTTTCGGAGGAAGAATATTTGATTTGAGCGCGTCAGACGAGCCATGTCTGAAAAAAAAAACTTGTATTTGCATATCGTCGATGTCGTTGTACAACCTAGCAACTACAGCTTGAATCAATCTGTAGTTACGAGGCTTTAGAACGACAACGACGATATGTTCTTTTCCTTTTCATTGCAACTAAAATTATTACAATTACGCATTGGGGAAATAACAAGACAAAGTGGATTTGAATTCTCTTAACCTTTGTCATGCTGAACCCGGAATATTCCTGTTTTGGCAGGTGGTAGAGACAAAAATCAGTCTGGACATAAGTGCAGTCTAATCTAGGTCTACATCACCTGCTTGGCCAATTTAACCCAGATCTTTATAACAATTAGTGATTCAAGAGTTTTTAGCTCTTTGATCTTTAAATGATTTAATTGTTAGTTTCGTCTATCAAAACGAGCCTTCTGATTGGTCGAAAAAATTAATTTATAAGTCCATGAACAAAATTTTGAGCACGCAGCGATTTTGTATGCTTCCGCGCAAAATAGTTTCACACAAAAAAGTATCAAAAGTTGTAAAGTTTTGCTTTGTTCGCTCCGTGCTATTAAATTATAAGAAATGAAGGGAATATTTTTTGTTTTCATGGAGGTATGAACCGAAAAAACTAATCACACTTATGTATGAATCCGCTTCGCGTATTCATACAGTGTGATTAGTTTTTTCGGTTCGTACCTCCATGAAAACAAAAATTATTCTCTTCATTTCTTAAATGAAATTTTCTAGAGGATTTTATTCACCATGACAAGGGTTAAAATGTCAGAATCTTGTTGTTATCACTAAATTTTACAGATGATAACAAGTCTGTAACTCGCCCTGTTTGCTATTTCCCATAAAAAGAGGGCAAAATCAACTCGTCTGAACTTAACCCTTGTAATGCTGAATTAAAATCCTATACAGAATCGCTTTAAAATCAAAGAACTGACAGTACTGGAATGCCTTAATGAGGGTTAATATTGAAAATTGACTCAAAGGGGACAAGCAGGAGGTGTAGACCAAGATCTGACTTCACTTATGTGCAGGCTGATCTTTGTGTATACCACCTACCAAAACAGAAATACTCCGGGTTCAGAGTGACAAGGGTTAAAAAACTAGGATTCTTGTGATTATTGCTGTCTAGATAAAATAGTTTTCTACGATACGGTTTGAGTGATTGATGGCAAAAAATGGACAAGATAGGTTGATATGATGTCTGCCAAAATAACAGACGCCATTGACCAAAATTGATGAACCCGATGTAGGATGACACTCAGACCGATTTATAGTCAGCAAACATCTTTGAGATGTTCTTTGCTTTTACTTGGTTAGCGTTTCTAGTCGTAATGTCCAGATCTCAGGATACAGAGAGTTATAAGGTTTACGCTGAACTATTAGACTTATATTGGTTAACAACGGATGTCCTGAATATGGTTTCTGAAAGATAGAAATAATCATGAATTTCGCCATCATTCTAATAATAAAATTTATCTTGTATTCTATCAGCTAAGACTGCATGTAAGCTACTTTAGGGCTTCGAGAATTTAATGGTGGAAATACATATTTTGTCAGATTTTATTCTCTTGCAAGAAAATCATAGATATTTGGAACGAGACTTATCAAAACAAGCAAGTCTTAGGTTTCGAAATGAAATGTGTTAATCGCAAAATACAATGAGTAATTTATTTGTAAAGGCAATATATATATATATAAACACCTCTTACCATAGTATATATGGTAAATACATTAATATTTTACATTAGGAATGAACAATGTTTAACCAATATTCACACAACGCTCCCTTTTACGCCCCCAAAGAAAAAAAAACTTTGGAACACATTGTAGCAATTTCTTCATTACCCGCACTGTTTTTACCTGAAAGGGTAAAGATTCTCAAATTCCACCAACTTGAAACTGAGGTCTGCATTATCTTCCAATTTAGACCTGTCCAAAATTTTGTCGCATGGAAATGGGTTAAAATTGTATGTCTAGGAATCAAAGGTCCCGGTAAAAGTCAGAGGTAAAAGTCAGCAGTAAAAGCCAGCTTTCAATATTTTTGGAACGGTCGTTTAAATTGTTAATTAGCCAATCAGTGACATGACTGTTGATGGCATTTTGAATAGATTTATTTTTCAACATGTTATTTGCCTTTAAAAAAACAATTTTAATAGTACTTAGAAAATATAGGTCTCCATAGTTTTTATATATATGAAGAATTTATTATTGTTGGGTGTTTATTTAAAAAATGAGTAATGATAAAAAAAATATATTTGAAATTTAAGTCTTTAATGCTTAAAATATAAGTATTTGTGCTTTTAAATGATGTACCACCGATTTCATCCGATTTTTAAACAACGGAAGATTTATCCAAATTTTAGTAATAAACTACAGTAATTTGTTAGTATTTTGTCAAATCAAAAAAAATAAATTGTAACTATCGTTGTTACAAAGAATAATGTAGTGAACTTTATCTAAAATAGGAATCAAATGGTCGATTATTCATTTTTTGATAAAAAAGAAAAACATACATTTTTTTATATTGAATTTAATTGCTATCAAACTAGGTTAACTCAGTTACTCTTTCGGTATAAAACATAATTATCACGTTCATTTTTGAAGTAGTTTCTATAAATGTATCCTAGTTTATTTAATGATCTATGAAAATGGGACGCAAAGTGGCGCAGTTATATTGCGCCTGGAGAAATTTGGTTGTCGTTTTGCCTTGACTTCAAAACATGTTCTCAAGCATCAGACTAATTAGTTTGGAATAGACAAGTATAACGTTTTTTCTCTTATGGAGAGCATGGATTATACACAGCCAAGAACAAACTTTTTACAAATGGCCAAACAATTTTGGAGGAAACTTAATTCAAAATTGTGAATAAGCTACTTGATTAAGAAATCATGATGACAAACATTGCTACTAAGTTTCAAGACTTTTGAGCCATAAATGTAGCCTCTAGAAAACGCACAATCATTTATTGACCAAAGGACGGACGACGCAAAACGGTTGGGGCTCCGGTCAAAGCTATTCAACTAGTAGCTTTTCTCCTTCCTTTCGCCGTCATAGCGCAGTCGGTAGCGCATCAGACGCCTAAGTTTCAATAATGGGATGTCATGGGTTCGACCCCCGGCGGCGGCACATATTCTTTCCGACTTTTTTTTTTCGCACCAATCATAAACCTAGGTGGGATAGCAGCTGGATGCTATGAAAGGATGTAGTGGTAGTACCAGTGTGAGAAATATAAGGAATCCATTGCTGTGTGCTCCAGCCGCCGCAATATGACTGAAATACTATTAAAATGGCGTTAAGCCAAATTCAATCAATCATTCTTCCTTTGTTAGCTAATTAATATCCTAGAATATCATGAAAATCGGTTTCTTCTTTAACTTAATCCCACAAAACAAAATTTTAGACTGGTCCAATTTGAAAGAAGCCGCTGACCACAATTTCAAGTTCAGGGAATTTCTTCATTAATATTTTTAATTCATTTTGTCTTTTTTCGATAGAAAAATTGTGGATAATGAAGAAATTACTTGATACAAGCAATTTCTACATTTTCCACAATGTGTTCCAAAGCTTTTTCTTGGGGGCGTAAAAAGAAGGAATTGTTCGGGAATGTGTTAATTCTTACTGATTTCTGTTAAAGTTTCATCAGATGTTACTTTTTGGTATTATTGGTTCTCTAAACATGTCTTTTTATGTCTGTGTGTAACTGTGTGGCTTATTGGTTAGGGTGATGATTCATGACTGTGGGGCAGTTTGTGGTAATGGTTCGAAACCCCGTCCGAAGGTCACATGGTTATATCCTAAGGTACAGCAAATGAGATCACAAGCCTTGTACTTGTGATATATATTTTCATGTATCACTCTTTATCTAGGGTAACCTACCTAAATTCGTTGTCTGCGCATGTCATATTCTCCGAAGATTGACCTGTCTTCGGGACCGTATCACTTATCCAGATTGGAATAAAAATTACTACGTCGTACGCATAACTCCATATCATATCGTCAAAAAGTAGCAAGTGGAGAATTGTAATAAAAACTACATTTACAAAAATAATCATTTTAAATTACGAAAGTATTTATGCCTTACCTGTGCTCCAAGAAGAAGCATCAAAAATTTGAAGCGAGTATTTCACGGGAGCTGACATTTTGAATGTAGTTCGACGGATTCGACCGAGTTGTAACGAATGACTCAACCAAGAATGCTCAAATTAGATAGGTCAGTATTCGAAAAAAGCCACCTATCGGAAGATAACGGCCTAAATAACAACAAAAAAATGTGGGTTTGGTTGGATTGTTCTTTTTTGTGTTTGTGTGTGTTGTTGTTGTTGTTGTTTTCTCTTTTATGTCTTTGAATGAAGAATAAGTTATTTTTCTGATTCAACAATACTGAATACAACGTCAATATCTTAAAAACTGCTTTATACATAACCGATTACCAGACGACAAAGTTTTATAGACTGATCCAAATAAAAGAAGTTGCAGACAGAAATCTTAAGCTCATAATTTTTTTTTAAATCATTAATATGGGGTAGAAAATATTGTGTTAAATAAAGAAAATGTTTGTAGTTATTATCAAACGAATGTGACGTCATCAAAATGTGTGTATGATCGAACGTCATAAAGTAACGTCATTTAAGCAAGTTTTTTTAATAACGGCTCATATATAGGAATGCGTCTGTTTGAGTGGGTTTTGAGTGGCTTGCTCAATCGTTTAGTTAAATCACTTAAGCTTCCTAGGTAATTGATGCCTTCTTACTTGCTTCAACACAGTGAGGCGTGGGAATAAGAACATTCGAAGAAAGAAGGGACGCTCATGGGCTGTTATGAAATGAGGACCAATTTAAGCGGCTCTTCAACAGATTTTGATGAAAATTTTATAATGGGAATAGTTTTAACCTTTCTATCAAATGTCTGAAACCAGGGAAGTTAGAAATTTGGAAATTTAGAGCCAAAGTGTTTTTCACACAGAATCTGTTCAGAAGTCGCTTTAAACTTTTGACCAGTTAAGAAGATTGAATGTAACGTCGGATCGATGTTAAAAACAGCGTGCTACATATAGGCTCGGTTGGTCACCAGGGATAGAACAAAATATGTGTGTACAGATTAATTACCTTGAACCGTCTAATAAATATTGATCACGGGTACCACGATGTGAAAAAATGATAGAGTCTCTCAATGAGTGTAATTGCAGAACACCCGTGTTAATTCATAAAATTAAAGCAAAAGTGTACAAATATTTAGTAAACAAAAAACAAAGGGCCGCGGCCATGGTGCAAGTTAGTAGCGCGTCGGACTCTCAATCATGAGGTCCCGGGTTCGATCCCCGATCGCGGAAAATATCCTTTCCGACACTCGTCTCCCACTAATGGGTGGATAATCATAAACCTAAATGGGATGATCATCTTGAGGCTCAGAATTTGTACTGGTGTTAGAAATACCAGGAATCCATTATAAGGTGCTCCAGCCGCGCGATATGACTGAAATACTGTTAAAAGTGACGTTATCCATTCACATTAAAACGTACAAAATAAAAATGAAATTGTACATGTCTACCAAGCTCAAATTAATACACGAATCTGAACTTTACTAAGTACTTTTGGTGTCGCAATTAAAGCGTATGGATTCCGAAATTTGTCGTTATGTTATGGCACATATTTAATATTCATCAAGTCAAAATGCTTATAAGGGCATACATATTTTATAAGTTTACAACAGCCCCTCGAAAGAGGCAGTTTAAATTTTTAAGATGTCAATCTCGCGGAAACCGATACTACTTCCCGTTCAGCATGTCTGGCAAACTGAACGAATCATTGGATAATTGACCAATCGCAGCTGTCAATTAAGTAATCAGTCGACGAATGAAATTCTTCATTTAGACAAGATGTGAGTTTTTAACCCCTGAACGATCCGCCATTTTTGTTAAGTCCTTTTCTTTGGTTTAGCGACCTGAATATCGTAACAACAGCTTATCCAAGCCGTAGTTAGGAAGATGAGGTCGTCAACCAACCATTCTTCTATTTCGTAATATTTTGCTGGTTGTACATTTTGCAAAATAGCGCTGTTAAAAGTCGCAGTGGAACTTCCCGTTAGAGTCTGTGGACTGGTTCAATGGAGTAAGTGGGCGGGGCCAGCGATTGGTTAATTTTATGGCGTGTAGGGAGTTTGACAAATAATGTGGACGCTACCTTTCCATAGGGTAACTAACATGGAATGTTAGATGTTTTTATACGCCAATTCGAAACGCGTTGACTTAACCCATTCCCACACAATGACGCTTTTTGACACCCCTCCTGAAAAATAATTGGGATAACATTGTGAAAAATGAAGAATTTCTTCATTTTCTACAATGTTTCTACCAAGGAATTTGGGGAAAGTACTAAAATTTCCTAACTTGAACTTTCGTCTGGATCTCCTTTCAATTTTGACTAATTAAAAATTCTGGTAATGGGTGAATCATCTTAACCGGTTCTGCTTTTATCAGTGGTTAAGGTTGCTGGGTCGTATTTAAGAAAGAGTATAAGAATCTAAGGGCTTCGTTATAATACCGACTGCATCATTGATCATATCCTTTTGGAAGACAGTTATAAAGCTAAAGCCTATTACTGGACTCGTTAGCGTTTACCGTGACATAGATGAAAAACAATGCACAAAGCGCCCTGAAATCCCAGGCAAACATAAAGTTTTTTTTTTATCGATAGGAATAATGAATTATCAAGGGCTGGTGCTAGCGTTTGAAACTGAGGGTTCACCGACTCCTTAACCATGAAATTCCAGGGGTCAAAACGGATTTTAAACGGGTAAAAAAACAGAATGAGCCAATCCTAGGTAGAAATTCGAATGTTTGAGAGACTATCCGTCTTTTCTTGTTAAGATATGAAGTAAGCATTGGATTTGTATTATTTCCTATGGTATGTGAGATGTAAAATTGACAATTTGAGGGATAACACCCAGTTTTGACCCATAGAAATTTCTCTCAGGGGGGTCAAAATGACCGCCTTGGAAGAAATTCATAAGGGTCACAACAGTATACATGAATTTTCAGTTTCGAGGGTCAAGTCCCTGGTTTACGGGTCAAACACGAGCGCTGCTACTTTCAAAATTAGACAGAAATAGGCTTTCCTCTAGAGAGCCATCTGTAGTTGACAAAAATCCAAACTGCACAGCAAAGAGTGTGTCATTATTTCCTTGATACACAATAAGATTTATTCCCTGTAAGAATGTCACGACATTCTACGCCTTATGACAGAACTAAGATTTTGGGGAGACTTTTTTACCTTACATTAAAGGAGAACAGAATAACCTTGACCTCGTTTCGGATTACAAATAGCTTGCAGACGCATTCCTGTTGTTTTCTTCTCATTATTCTTAGTTTCTATGTATTTTACGAATAAGTCAACATTTCGACATTGAATATCAAAGTAGGGGCTTTTTCAGCCGAGGTATGTCTCATTCATTCACAGCCCTTATTATAAAACAGAGATTGCTTGTAACAAGCAATTCTTTAATTTTCCACAACGTTTAAAAAAAAGCATTGTAGATAACGACGATTTGCTTGTTACAAGCAATTTATTTATTTTACACAACATTTTACACATCTTTTTTTCTTGGGGGCGTCCAAAAGCGTGATTGTTTTGGAATGGGTTAACCCAATACCAGACGACACCATTTTCGACTGGTCCAAATTGAAAGGCGTTGCAGACAAAACCTAAAAGGTTATTGAATTTTATATTTTTAAAACATTTTGGGTAGAAAACATTGTTGAAAATGAAGAAATTGATTGATTCAAGCAATTTCTTCATTTTACACAATGTTTTCCAAATTGTGTTTCTTGAAGGGCGTCAAAAGCGTCATTGTGATGGAATGGGTTAAGTAATTCTTTATAAATTAACATACATCTAAGCGGTGTCCCAATTTTCCGTTTTATTCGGATAGTATGTAGAGCTGCGTTTCGTCTGCTCCCTCGACGTCGCGATTATCCCCGAAAGCCTTTTAAGAACTGGCCGCTAGAAACCCGATGAATTTTCGTTTAACCCTTGTCATGCTGTATAAATTACCTTACTGAATTGCTGTAAAATCAAAGCGCTGAAAGCACTGATAGAACTTGTTTTTAAAAAAAAATCAATATTTCTTTTAAAAATCAACTTCATAAACAACTTTGGCATGAAAAGTACAAGCAGGAGGTGTAGACTAAGATCAGCCTGCACTTAATTGCAGTCTGATCTTAGTCTACACCTCCTGCCAAAACCGGAATATTCCGGGTTCAGCATGACAAGGGTTAACATCATTGCTATAAGGTTCCCTAGTCCAGTATTTTTCTTTCATGTTGGATATAAAGGCGTATAAAGTTCCATTGAAAAGCTCGTCGTCCGTGTCCCCTTTGTGTTCCTTGGTCCAAGAGACTGGGCATTATAACCCATTTCCACACGGTGGTGCTTTTAAACGCCTCCCCCCCCAAGAAAAACAAGTGTGTAAAATTTGTGTAAAATTCTGATTTTCTATCTAGAAAGTTGAAAAATCTGAAATTTATTACCTTTGAATTGTCGTCTGCAACTCCGTTTAATTTGGACGGTCTAAGATTTTGTCGTCTGTTAATGGGTTAAGATGAAGAAAGTCATATAATTTCGAATAGAATGTCCGTAACTTTAAACGGGCACATCTTCAATTGTGCATATCTATATTTTAAGACTTTTTCTTCGCACAAAAGGGAATAAACGATAAAACTTAGTGTATTGTGATCTTTCATTTGTATTTGCAAAATTACCTTGGATAAAAATATTCTCAATTCTTAATCAGCTGTATTATGAACCCACTTTAAAAAGCATAATATGATTACAAATGAATTAGATCTAGTTGAATTAGTAAAATTTGATTATACGTCATCTTATTACCATTTTTCCCGTTTGAGTGCAAAAAGTAACGTTGATTAAGATCCTTTGCATTTATCATAATAAACAGACCTTTTCGGGGTTTGAAAATGTTTTCACGTATTTCGTAAATGAAATGCTATGATCATTTGAATGCATTTACAGTCGACCGCGAGAAAAGTACCGATCTGATTTTTTTAGATGTCATAGAAACATCATTCCTGAATAAATGCCCAGAACTATTCATCATTGAGACCGTTTCCGTGGCACAGTTTGAATCCCCCACTGTATTTCCTATGAAGGACGCTGAAATCTTGCAATTGTCGTAAAATCACTACATTTCTAGCTTTTCGTTAGTTTTCCCGATTTATGAAGAGTTCTTACAACCTAAGTAATTACAGTGAGCCAAAAAAAAATCGTGCCCTATGATATTGAAATTCCTTTAAATAATGGTTGCCTACATTCGTGTTTGACCGTAACATCATACGCAAAAATAGAAAATAACAACCGATTACAATTGTAATACCACCATGCCACGCGGGGCTATGAATAACAACGGTTTGATAGCATTTCTTATTACAAACAGGGTTTGATTGAATGGGTCAGAGATTGACTTCGGGCTTTATTTAGATATCTGCCTTCAGGCGAAAGTACTCGGTCAAATGTTAAACTAGCGTGTCTTTATTACTCTCCAGGCCCAACCAGCAATGGAATCATCTCTATTCTCATTTTTAAATGATGACATTGTGTATATACTAAAATGTAAATGGCGTTTTCAATTTCAGACACATATCTTTATGCAGAGCCAAGGTTCCAAATAACATTATTTACTTATAAATTAAAGAATCGAAAGGAGATCTTCACATAAACAGTACTCAATACATCATTGCATGGATCTATAGTATACGAGTGTTTTCCGGAAAGTTCGGGGCCTGTATATTTCAATAAATAGTCCTAATTTTATCTTATTGTTAACTTGGCACAATAACTTAATTATCACTGACTTCAAATATAATGAAAAAAAATTAGAAGCTCAAAGTAAGGTACCCGGAGCTCGTTGAATTACCAAATGCATTTTCAACGATTTCTTTACTGTGAGATTATGAGAAAATGTCCGTAAATGTATTTATAAAATATACTTATTGGCTTAATCTTACTAAAAATTTGAATTATTTTATATGACTTCACACTTATTCACTTCCCGTTTGAAGCTGCTATTTATTACTATTATTATTTTATTCCTATTTCTTTTTCTGCAGATTTCGACCAATATCTAAGTTTTTCATCGCCTAGAAGCAGACGTACATGTACAAATACAAAAATAAATCCTGTAAAGGCAAATATTATACCTTTTGTCAAGTGAAAAATAAAGGTTCTAAAGTAGTAAGAAATCATGCGTTTCCTTGAAACAAGCTACAATTTGAAATTCATACATGCAGTCACTCATGAATTATTCAGTAATTTACTTTAACACCGCTGCTAATTCACTTAATAAATGGACCCTCGCCTGGAATCCAAAAGAATCCGACATGAAGCTTGGGAGAGAAAGTTAATTCATTATTTCCCTATAACTGTCATTTATTTCACATTTCCTCTCTAGTGGTGCTAATTTCATCTTGTTTTTATTATTGTTTTGTAATTTAGAACTGTGGTGGGAATGGCTTTTTAATTTGATCTTTGAAGAGGATTTTCGTAAAAGCTCGTTCTAACCCCCAGTTTTATTTGATCCGTTATCAAGGAAAAAACTGCCTAAATGACGCTACTTTATGACGTTTGAAAAAAAAAAACAATATTTTGATGAAGTCAAAATTATCTGATTATTGCTCCCAAGAAGAAAAAGCTTTGAAAACATAATTGAAAATGAAGAATTGTTCTCTTTATTTACAATGTTTTCTACCCAAAAATACAGATTTTTGAAATCTAATGACATAAAAAAGCACTACTTAATGCAAACTCGACTGGACCCAATTCGTGTTGACATCATCAGGTTGCCTAAAATGGCGCGCCTTGAAATGTTTTGTCCGAAAAGCTATATTTTGACTATCGTTGCATCAAAGAATAGAGGATACTAGTTTGTTCCGGTATCAGATCGATTTATCTCTCATTTAGACAACAAAGAGAGCTGTATTTTTCACGAAATATTTTCGTTAGGCGATATTAATGATGTCATTAACCCATTCCCACACAATCCCTCCTTTTTACGCCCTGAAGGAAAAGGCTTTGGAAAACAGTGTTGAAAATGAAGAAATTGCTCGTATCAAGCAATTTCTTCATTATCCACAATGTTTTCTATCCCAAATGATGAACAAAATTAAAATTACATCGACTTGAAATTGTCGTCTGCAGCTTCATTCAATTCGGACCGGTCTCAAATTTTACCACGTTGTAATGGGTTAATAGCTAAGCGACCAAGTCGATTTTGTAGAGGTTAACGAGGGTAGCGAATAAAAATGTACGCAGACTTACTAAACCAAACTACGTTCGTGCCATCCTTCTTCGGCGAAGTGTATTTCTTTTTATTATAAACCTATCACTTTTTATTATATACCTATAAAAGATATGGATTAAAATCTGGCAATCTAATACAACTCGACAGAAAAAAATTAATACTCGGCGTGTACCAAAAAACCGTATTCGTCGAGTACCGTTAAACACGGACTACTTTTTGTGTATTGACGTTCGGTTTTTTTTTTGTTTTTTTTTTTTTTGTTTTGTTTTGTTTTTGGTTTTTTTTTCTGGAAAGTTGGTTATTTCTTAATCATTTAAGGGGGTTTTCTTAATGCCATGTCCCAAAGAAATATAATAAAAGGAATATCACAACAGTTTGTTTTTTCTATTTGTTGCTCTCGTATTCTCGAACCGTGTGTAGGTATTTTTTATTGGATTCGACCTTCGGTCTCATCCAATAAAAAACCTACACACGGTTCTCGAACACGAGAACAACAAATAGAAAAAGACACTGTTGTAATATTCCCTATATATCCGGTAAGATTTACATTCCACACGGACAAAATCGGACGCACCAAAAAAAAGTCCTTATCTTACTCTGTCAAATACGGTTCCAAATAAGTCTAAGATGATGTCATTACCATTCTGTTGATGACGTCACTATGCTAATAGGCGTAATCAGAATGGTAAAGGAGAAGTGAAATACATGTGGAAAAAAAAACAGCATTTTTTTTTATCATTTCATCGAATGTATTAAATAAGAAACGGGTATGTACTAAATGGAATATCACGTTGTGATTGCCATACAACATCTTGTATTTGCTTATCGCTGACCTTCTGCTTCGTTAAATATCACTACTTTTCCTCCACAGCGACAATCAAGTACAAGATGTGTCTCTATCGTAATATAATATTCCCTATGTACTATAGACATTAGAATTCAACCGTATGCCTCTCCTAATTTGATACCAACGGAATAACTCGATCAATTGCAAAATGAATCCACTTACGTCTCCTTGGGTCAAATTAACTCTCATTACCATGTCGTTTGTTTGTTTGCGTGAGAAAGATATCTGGAAAAAATTCATGAAAAAAAGACGTTTATTGGATTTTATATCTTGGTTAGTCTATCACGACATTCTCATTAATTTGTGGGGTATGTTCTTATTGTGCTTTCAAGGAAAGAACGGACAGGTTTATTAAACTCACCACAACGTGATTCTTAAGTTTCATCGACCCTACACTTTAAAAATATGAAATACAAATAATAAAAAAGCCTCTGTTTTTCTGATCTTTGAAAGGTTAAAGACAAGAAGCTTTTAACCCATTCCCACACAATCCCTCCTTTTACGCCCATCAAGAAAAAGGCTTTGGAAAATATTGTGGAAAATGAAGAAAGTGCTTGAATCAAGCAATTTCCTCATTATCCACAATCTTTACTATCCAAAAGGACGAAAAAAAATTAAAATTGAAATAAAATTTGAAATTGTCGTCTGCAACTTCTGTCTAATTAGATCAGTCTAATATTTTGTCGAGTGGGAATGGGTGAAACATATGAAAAATATGTCATATTCGTTTACACCTATTACCACACAACGCAATTTCAGATTAGTCCAAGTTTACCACAGTTGAATACGATGCAAAGGTTGCAATAAAAATGAAGTTAAGTTCCAAATAATGTACAAAGCACGTGACAAAAAGAGACAATTCGTCAATTAATAAACGTTTTGTTTGTTTTCAGTTCGCCGCTTTCTTCTCCTACATCTGGCGTTTTGGCGAGTTCCTCTGTAAAAGTGTCCATTACATTCAAGATGTTTCGTGCATCTGTTCTATAGCGACCTTGACATTCATGAGTTTAGAAAGGTGAGTGATTCTATAAGATTTTAACTTTTAAAGAAGCTTTGCGGTTTCAAATTCAAAAAAGGAAATAATAAATCGAAAGAACGGACTGCCCAGAAAAGCAAGCTGTGTAAAGCAAAAGTAAATATTTAAATTTAACATTTCAATATAAATTTGCCGAAAATAGTACAAGCTGTCATGCAAAAATGTTTTGTTGGCCTTTGTATATTTGAATGAGGTTTAACGTAACTTTTAACAGTTTTCAGTCATATCGCGGCGGCTGAAGCACCTAACCATGTATTCCTGGTATTTCTCACACCAGTTCAACCACTACATCCTTTCCATTCTGAGCCCTGTGTTCTTCTATCATCGTAGCATTAATTAATTAGGAATGGTGCACCAACTCTATACTTTCGCAAACGTTGGCGTTTTAGCCCATTCCTACACAATAACGCGTTTTTGCACCCTTTTGAAAAAAGGCGTAGGAAAACATTGAGGAAAACAAGAAATTTCTTCATCATCCACGATGTTTTCTTCCACAAAAAGAAAATGATTTTAAGAAATCCATGGACAATAAACTTTTGTCTGCAAACGGCTTTGAATATGGTCCAGGCTAAAATTGTGTCGTCTGATAATGGTACAAACGTTTGGAATATTCAATTATATCTGTACACATCACAGACTAGTACCACTGTCGACTTTAACAAAGCCAACGGCTTTGTTAAAGTCGATAGTGGTACCAGTCTATACATATCGTTTGCCCGTATATGAAGAAATGATCTTACGGGAAAGTGCAAAAAGTATCGGTTATGGTCAGACTACGTAGGCTGATCAGAGACAAAACTTTTCGTTTCCCTTAATTCTCTAAATACAAAAAATGATCATTTATATGACAAAAAATATCATATTTGAAATATAACAACCTTACTCTATGTGTACTTGATAAAATTTCCGCTATCCAGGAAATTCAGTCTAAACGATAAAAGATAATCTATATTTTTTACTTATCAAATTATTTAATTAACAATCTGTTTTCATAAAGTGAAAAAGGTCAATATTCAAAAATTGACTAAAAGTAACAACTTATTATATATTTTTTTACATTATTAACTCAATAGCAAACGACAAAATTTCAGACAGGGTCAAAATTGAAGGAAGTTGCAGGTTTTCCTGAATAACGAATAAGATCATTTCTTTGGCCCGTAATGGATCAAATCTCTTTTCAGAACTTCTAAATTAACATTTTTCGCGTGATAGTTCCCACTCTTGTTTCACGGTCGTACGGTCAAAATAATATTGACCCAATTGATGTATCACAGCTGTCATTTAAAATCAATTGACCAATCAAATGATTCATTTACGACTATAGTGAACTTTTGAAATTTTACTATACGATTTAATCTTCCTTTAGTTGGCAGCCTGGCAGCCTGGTAGCCTAGCAGCCTGAAGTTGGCAGCCTGGCAGCCTAGAAATCAAATTGAATTTCAGCAGCCTAGCGGCTGCTAGGCTGCTAAAATTCAATTTGATTTCCAGGCTGCCAGGCTGCTAGGCTGCTGGTCAAATCATTGTTAAAATCAACTTTTAGTTCCAGGCTGCCAAGCTTCCAACTTCAGGCTGCTTGGCTGCTAGGCTGCCAGGCTGCCAACTTCAGGGAGATTACGATTTATGATCACCAATTCTGTTGGTTTGGTGAATTAAACGTTGTAACTGAAGTATATTCAAGCTATTTCCCGACGTTGTGCCACCAACAAAAGATTCGCTAGTTGTTTGTATTCGAGACCATGTATTTTCAAACTTACGTTGTAGGGCATTTCAGTCGAACTGCCATGTCGGAGGTTAGTAAGCGTGGCCAGCGATCCGTCAATTCGTCCACCAAATTCAAGAGCAAATTTGTTGCTTTCAGGTACTATGCCATTGTACACCCGATGAAAGCCAAGTATTCCTGTACTGTCGGAAAGGCTAGAAGAGCCTGTGTATTTCTCTGGCTGCTGTCTTTTCTTCTTGCTTTACCAATCGTGTTCGGACGGGTAAGTAGGATTAAACATATTATTTGCTTTGTCAACCCTTGTCCTGCTGAATGAAATACTAACTAACCCTTTTCTGTATAAACCCGGGGTGTTATGTTGCTGTGTTTTATACTTGAGAAAATATTGTGGATAAAGATGAAATTGCTTGTAACAAGCAATTTCTTCTTTTCCCACAATATTTTCTTCCCCATAGGATCATTTCATTTCAAATTGCACCAAATTTTCATTAAAAAACGGGATAGGGGTAAAGTTCCACCAAAATCAAAGGACTGAAATTAGTGGACTCACTATTTGTAGGTCAATATTTCACTTTAAAACCGATTTTATAATTACTTCTGGTTTGAAAGAGACAAGCAGGTGGTGTAGACTAGAGTATTCCTGGTTCAGCATTACAAGAGTTAATGAAGATTAAATGATTTTCGTAGATTTTAATATTCGTTTCTTCCTATATCACTTCATTCGTTTGGGTTTTATCTATTTCTCAAGTTGTCCACAAATTAATATATTTATCAATTATTTATTTTGTTTCTTTCTTAACTTTTTTTGTGTTTGTCTTTTGGAAGAAAAAAGGGAAAATGAAGAAATTGCTTGTTTTCCGAGCCTTGGGGGCGTCTAAAAGCGGGATTGAGCGGGAATGGGTTAACACATTCCCACACAATCCCGCATTTTAAGCACCAAAGAAATATAGCTATGGAAAACAGTGTAAGTAAAATAAATATGCTTGTTACACTGAGCTAGTTCTTCTTTCCCCACAATATAAATTTGTACTTCATATGGCCCTCAGTATTTCAAATCAAACCAACGTTTTTTTTGTCGTGTGCAACCTCTTTCAATTTGTACCAGTCTAAAATGTTGTCGTTTGGGAATGGCTTAAGAAAGTTAGTCGATAGATAACAGCGCGTGTGTCTGCAAGGTATTTTAGAGGGAATAAAATCTGATAAAATCCAAACGTCAACTTCCTACTGCAATATCTTAAATAGTCCATTTGTTTCCAGAATATCGTAACTACAACCTGTACCATCGCACAGTTACGGTACTTTTTTAAACAAATCGTGGAAATGATGATTAATGAGATTGGTTCCAAAGTGTTTTGCAAGAAGACGTCGTTTTTGAAACATCTTCAACAAGTGTAATTAATTATAGAATCACAAGGGAATCAAGAGAGTCAGCCTCCGATTGAAGATGAAATTTATAGCCTTTCATTACTTCAGCCATTCAAGGATTATTCGACTTCAATTTTGAACGTCTGCGAATCGACAGAATAACTATTTTCCGACCGAATGATTTAATTTTTAGTTCCATCTATCAAAAATGGGCGTTCTGATTGGTCGAAAAAAATATTAATTTCTCCATGAACAAAATTTTCAGCACGCATCTATCTTGTATGCTTCCGCACAAACTAGTCCACTACAAAAATATAAACAAGTTGTAAAGTTTTTGTTTTCTTCTTTTGATGCTATTAAATTATAAGAAATGGAGAGAACATTTTTGTTTTCGTCGAGGTATGAACCGAAAAACCAAAATCGCGTATTCATGCAACGGTGTGATTAGTTTTTTCGGTTCATACCTCAAAGAAAACAAAAAGATATTCTCTTCATCTCTTAACAATACTGGGGAAGACTCGAATTTGATTGATTATTAAGAAAAAAAATAGACTGGTCCAAATTGAAATAAGTGTCAAGTTGGTGAAATTTAGAAAATCTTTACAACCAATTTCTTCAATGCCCTAAATATTTTCGAAACTCTTTTCTTGGGGGCGACAAAAAGCGGGGTTGTGTGGAAATTGTTCTTGAAAAGAAGAATAGAGAAAGGTAGGTCGAACACTAGAATTTTCTCGTATGGGAAGCCCTACATTTTCTAAATTACTTCCTCCTGACTTTAGCTTAAAAAAGAAGGATATCCTTGTGATAGAGAAATAGTAGCGGGAAAGAAGGTTTCTTCACTCAAAAACCTTTATTACTTAACTTCAAAGGGATATTGCGTATAGTATCTACGGAAAACGCTTGAACAAATTGCCATTAGTAAAAACCCTGTCATTTCGAAATACTCCAATCAAATCTCCAAATGTTAGTGCATGCAATCCGTTCTCAATCCGATCATTTTGATATGCCATACATTTCGAGTAAGAATGACAATAGATGCTAAAAAAATTGACCAATCGCGGCTGTCGGTCAAGGAATCAGTCGACCAATCAAATCATTCATCCCGGAACTGAGTTTTGAACTCCAACATTAGTCACCATTTGAAATATTTTGTTGGTTTGGTGACTTAAAAGTCGTAACTACAGCTTATTTAAGCTGTAGTTACGGCGTTTAGGTCGCCAACCAACCATTCTACTGTTTTAATTCATGCTACTGGCTATAGATTTTGCAAAATAACGCCGTTTAAAATCCAAGTGGCTACAGGAAGTTCAGTTCCCGACCGTTCGATCGAAGTGATTTAATAGGCAATGTGTACGCACGGGCCCATGCACAGACAGGCAGCCTGACCATCCGTAAAAGAGTTCCGTCTCCCTAAGTGAGTCTCTTCAGGGCATCCAAGTCACCAATTCACGGATCGCCGCTGTCATTAAAAAAATGATCGACCAATTATCTTGACAAGAAATTAAATGTTGACTTGAACATTTATGTAAAGCGATTTTTGTTAGGAAGTTTAGGTTGCCAATAAGGAACATTCCTGTGTTGTCTCCCATTTGTTCTGTTACCATTAAATCAGGGGTGTGCCAAATTGTACATTGGTCCTTTCACTGCATTGCCTTTGTTTTTATCCTTGATCTGTATAGGGAAGTTTCGATTTTTTAAATGCATTTTCAAGATTGGTTATAGATAAAAATCTCTCAATTGTATTAGTTCTGGTTCAGAAATAACATAGAGGTGTATTTTTAGGATGAATCGAACATTTACATCAATAAAGTTTGCATTAAACAGCTGACTTTAAAGCTGGACAGTGCAGAGAATTTAAGGCTAAAGTCCAAGTAAAACACTGATAAGGACCAATGTTTTTCTTGAGAGTATTCAAGAGAGATAACCCAAAAAATGTCCCTCATTGACCATCTTACTTTTTTTTTTTTTTTTTTTTTTACGTATTACTGACCATAAATTTTTGCATGAAAACAAAAACTCAAGACCGCCGTTTTCTATCTCAGTCTGACTTTTCCTCAGTTGGCGTCATCAGCGTTCCTTCAATGACTATAAAATGAACCTGTATAAGAGCTTTATCTGTCAAACACAGCCCAGGGCGACTTCTTTCGTATCCCAATTTAAGCCGAAGCCTATGAATAAGAGCCAGTAGTCGAGGGAACATTGAACCCATTGGGAGATGACACAATTTTCGACCGGCCCAAATTGAAAAAAAGAAATTGCAGAGGATGTTTCAGATTGGAAAATAAGTGCCGGATAGGGTAGAAAACATTGTGAGAAAAGGAGAAATTGCTTGTAACAAGCTATTTCTCATTTTCTCACAATGTTTTCAACGATTGTATTTCTTCAGTGGGTCAGAAAGCATCATTGGTAATGGGTTAAAACGAATATGGAAGTACACCTTACGCAGCCACGTGTATCATTGAAAACGACATTTTCCTATTTGTATATATATAATATCTAACAAGGAAATTCGGTAGGGATATTATAAATATGTGAAATTTCTCCTGCTACTACAAAGAAAATATTAACCAAGTCAAACGATTAAGTATTTAACAAGATAAAAATTTAACCCTTTCTACGCACGATTTATAATAACCCGCATCCAACTCTGAAACATTTCCTCGAGAAGGTCTCGATGGATGGATTCCTTTTCCCAATATAGCGAATCTAAACGCCGCAGATTTAATTAAACATATTCCTTTGTGTTTTCCGCTTACATTTAGGGAAAACATTAATCGTTGAGATATCTTGCAATTCCTAGTAGAAAAGACCCCATATCTTAACCTTACATTTACAAAATCATGATTAATAGCAGCACAGAATTAAATGTCGTAGAAATTCGGAGATAAGGTCGTTTCCGTAGTTAACTCCCTATAAATCAGTCATGAATTTATAGTAGTACAGATCACAAAACGGTTCTTTGACCCATTACCTGACGGCAACATTTTAGACTGGTTCAAATTGAAAGGAGTTGCAGACGAAAATTTAAAGTTTATGAAATTCTAGATTTTTTTAAAACTTTCTACAGGCAATTTCCTTATTTTGCAGAATGTTTTTCCAATCATTTCTTTTGCAAGGAGTCAAAAAGCGTCACTGTGTGTCAATGGGTTAAGATATCCCACTTTCATGTGGTGTACGCCCCTCAAGAAAAGAGATTTAGAAAACATTGTGGAAGATGAAGAAATTTATTGTATCAAGCATTATGCACAATGTTTTCTATCCAAAAAGACGAAAAAATTTAAAATTCCATCAACTCTGAATTGTTGTTCAATTTGGACCAGTTCAAATTTTTGTGTGGGAATGGGTTAGACAATAACAACGAAATCATTCGATAGAATACAAATGACGGATTGCTGGTGCCAACCGAGTTCCGATAAGATGTTCGGTTTTAATATCAAAAGGTGTTATGTGGCGACTTAACCTCGTAACTACAGCTTGAATAAGCTGTAATCGTGACTTTTATTTCGTCAAACAAACGAAAACATCGATCAATGTCGGAGTTCAAATTTTACTTCCGGTCTGAATAAATAATTTAATTAGCATTTCGATTTTATAATTGACAGCTATAATTGAATGAATGACAAAAAATGTCAAAAGAAAAAACATTAGATTTACTATATGACATTTAGTGATTATTTAACAGTAAGGTTTTAAAAGTAATTTCAAAAACTCTGGACTAGAATTCTATAGAATGTGTCTTTATCTTAGACTTTAAAATAAACTGTTTTGGCATGTAATTAATTATATCCTTCTCCAAATATAAGATATAAGGAATCTAGGTCAAGTCCTTATTACCAACGTAAACTTAAATTAGAGCACGAAGGATATTAATATCTGCTATCCAAGAAAATCTGTCCCAATGGCGTTTCTTTGTGATGTTTGAAAATTCAAATATTTTGATGATGTCATAATTGACGAACCGCGGCTTCAATCAAAGATTAAATCGACCTATCAAATCATTTCGACTGGAAGTGAATTTTGAACTCCCACTAAGGCCATCAATGATTTATGTGAAGCGTTTTTCTTTTTCTTTTTGTTGTTGTTGTTGTTTTTGTTTTGTTTTGTTTGTTTGTTTGTTTGTTTGTTGTGTGTGTGTGTGTGTGTTAGCTTGGTGACTTTCCGAATACCAGATGACAAAATTTTTGACAGATCCAGATTGAAACGAGTTGCAGACGACAAATTCAACCTTATGAAACTTCGGATTTTTCCCCTTTCAGGTAGAAAACATTGTCGATAATGAAGAAGTTGCTTGTATACCAAGCAATTTCTTCATTATCGACAATGTTTTCCAATTTTTTTCCTTTGAGGCTTCTAAACGCGTCATTGTGGGGATCGGTTAAACGGCTTACTTATAGCTTATTTCGACGTTTTGGTCATGAACCAAGGGTTTAACATTTTTGTTACAAAATGTTGTCAGCAAATTTTGCATTAACAACGTATGGTATGGACGTGGAACTTCCTGTTTCAGCTCTGTGGGCGAGGCAACCGATCTGTCATTTACTTTGACTTGAAATTGCTTGGATCAGAGTTAATTAAGGAAAATCATAATTTAATTCGAGTGAAAGTTTTCAACAAACGCAACCTCTTTGAACTAAGGAGCCATCAGTATTATATAAATAACCGAATAGTCTACGGTCTTGGAGGAAATTGTACTTTAAACAAGATTAATTTCAACGCTGATTATATCTTGCCATCTTCATTGCTAAATGAGATCTTTGATACGGAAAACTGATTAGGAAGCATTGAAGTTCGTATTTCATGCAATCGAAATCAGCCTATATTTAGAAGATTCTAGAATACCGATTCTCCTGCAATTGTCATTTTCTTATTTTTTTAGAAATCGTAAATCTTGTCAGTACGGTCCCGACACCTGTGCACTGCTCTAACTGTATAGATTAGTTACACAAAACCAGGATAATTTATCAGTTTCCTCAGGAAATTCTGAAATTATCAGAATAAGCTTATATTCCGTTGTACTTTGCCAAGGCTTTTACGACAACATTTTTGAACTGCACATTTCAAAGTGGTTGCAGACGACAATTTAATATGATTCGATTTTAAAAACCTTTTTCTTTTAGGGTAACAAACATTGTTTATGATAAATAAATTGCTTGTATCAAGCAAGTTCTTCATTTTTCCTCAATGGTTTCCAAAACCTTTTTCTTGGATTAAGCTTGAATGGCTTGATTCATTGCCATAAAATCCCGCTTTATACATCCTAGAAAAAAAGCCAGTTTTAATTCTTTTAACCTAATGCCAGACGGCAATGTTCTAGCCTTGTCCAATTTGAATGGAGTTGAAATAACAATTTCAAGCTGGCGGAATTTAGAAAATCTTCATCTTTTTGGGTAGGAAACATTGTGGAAATTGAAGAAATTGCTTTTTTTCAATGTCCACAATTTTTTCCAAAGCAATTTTTATTGAGGTGCGGCATTGCGTGTAAATGGATTTAGAGGCCTTGAAAAAAAACTAGTAAATATTTCATTGTTGTTACTGTTTGCTTTCATGTTACTTCATTTCTTTTCATTAAAGTAAACTTTCATTTTGACCTGGATTTGCAATGTCATGGAAACCAAGAGATAAGGATGAAATTAAGAACAAAATATAAAGTTATGCCGCATGATGCGTGAAGGTATCTTTACCATTATCTTAATGATGCTGTTGGTTGTTGTTGTTGTGTTAATAATAATATTTTTCCTATCTGAAAGAAAACATTGAAATGAACATAATTTACCCATTCCCACACAACAAAATTTAACACTGTCCAAATTGAAAGAAGCTGCAGACGACAGTTTCAAATGGATGGAATTTCATTTTTATTTTTTTTATTTTTTTTCATTGGGGACATTTCCCACAATGTTTTCAAGGGCTATTTTCTTGGGGGCGTAAAAGGGAAGGGTTTAATTGAAATGAGCTCATTGGTTTTCCTCTCTTCCTTTTCGTTTATTTAGATTTTAACCCATTCCCACAAAATCCCTCCTTTTTGCGCCCCTTAGGACCAAAACTTTGGAAAACATTGTGGAAAATGAAGAAATTGCTGGATACAATCAATTTCTCCATTATCCAAAATGTTTTCTCTCCAAAAAGAAAAAAAAAACTCCGTCAACTTGAAATTTTCGTCTGCAGCTTCTTATGATTTGAACCAGTCTAAATTTTGTTGTGTGAAAAAGGGTAAGAGATACGGGTCCAAAGAAGGAATTGTTTCGAACAGCAGTTACTATAAGACGCAGTCAGATACATCTTAAAACACCCCGATGAGTTCAAATCATGCTGGACGCAATCACATCATTAAATAGGAAAAGAAGAAATTTATATATATTTTAATCTGTTTGTGGTTTGTGGTTGAGTATTTGAAAAACAAGAGGGTCATGGTGGCTATTATCGTTCACTTGAGTCATCTGTCTAGACAAAAGTTTATAGAGTAGAAAAAGCGGTTGTCCTGGAAAGTTATAGTTTCTAGAGTGATCACGTGTTGACGACGACCGAAACACGACACACGACGGACACGAGACAAACATATACTAATTTCTATAGTAATGATAAGCCATAATTTTAAAGACCGGTCTACAACAGAAAGAAAAAGATGGGAAAAACACACACACACACACACACACATACATTTAAATCATCAGCCGTGAAAAGAGAAGAGCACTATTTTATCAAATTAACGGATTGCTTGCCACGCCCACTGACTCCGCTTGCAACGCCCACTGATCTCCGACAGGAAGTTCTACTCAGATGCCGAACGGCGTTATTTTACGATATTATTTGGCGATTTACATGTAACAAAAAGAAAAATGGTTGGTTTGCGACCCAAACGTCGTAAATATGCTGTAGTTACGATGTATAAGTCGACAAACTAAAATAATTTGCGTCACATAATTGTCTCTCAATGTCTCAATTCAAATTTCACTTCCGGTCAAAATGAATGATTTGATTGGTCTATTGACAGCCGTCAATTCAATGCATATTCCTAATGTAAATCTGCACATTCGAAAGCTGCTAAGATCGTAATTCGTATATTTCATGCTAGAAGAAATGTTTAATTCAGAATATCTAGAAAATATTTTGGAAACTGCTGTTTTTTATTCTGTCGACTGAGTTTGATTTAAATTAACTGTTTCTAAAACTGCTCCCTAGAACCCCAAAATCCTTACAATTCAAATACTCTATTAGGTTATATTGGAAGATAAGCACCTTTGGGGACATAATTGTTTTTTTTTTTTTTTTTTTAGTTTTTTTTTAGTCGCGTTTTTCATTTTTTCCGCAAGATCTTCTGAAAACACTTTCTAGTATATTCATGCCAATTTCGTATTTCAATTACAAGACGACACTACTTAACGATTGAAAGAAATTCGAAGAGGATGGAGATATCATCGAAACTAAAGTACCATTGAGTAGAATTACATTTAGGAAAACTAGAAATCCTAGAAAGAATGGGAAATTTAACTAGCTTGAGTTTTCATTTAAGTCAAAGAATGCTGTTCAAAGGTTGTTTTTGTTTTGGTTTTTTGTTTTGTTTTGGGGTTTTTTTGCGCACGAGAATGAGTGTGTCTTTGTGAGCGTGCGCTTGTGTGCGCGTTTGTATTTATTGTCCAAGTATCAAATTAACTTTTAGCTAATGGGTACGATGTAACGTTTTAAAATGACGCGAAACTTGCTAGAAGTTAACGAAGAGACGAACAGAGCGAAGCAAACTCGTTAGTTAACTTTTTTTCACGCATGTCTAAAGAATAGAAGAAATAAAACTTAAAGATATCAGAATGGATACTTTACGTCTAAATGTTTACATTGTGATGAAACAAAATCCGCGTCAAAAATTCCATAATTTACTCTTACATATTTTTCTGTAATTCCATCTTAAGCTGCTTCGAATTCAACGACTACACAGTAGTGTAACCAGTGGAGAATAATATTTCATCTCTTGACTGTTACTCTTGTCGAGGAGCCATTGTACCGGGGTCAACCAAAACTAACTACTCGGTTGTGTTTTAGGAAGTTTATTCAAACATCGATAAATACTGCATTCAAGCTAACAAAAGTACAATATAGATGTAAAATAATTATGGGACGAGGAAAGAAAGGATACGATTGACATTTATTTTAAGTTTGTAGAGCAACACTCCTCTTAACCTGTTGATTTCTTTCAAAAACGCAGACCACAGCCGATATCTGTAGCAGCAAATTACTACACGCTAACGCACCGGCCCAAAAAAACCGCTACGGTACAAGAATATCTGAAAGAATCTTGGCATCATGTCTTAGGTCACCCCCATACAGCCTAGACATGTCGTCCTGTGACTTTTGGTTGTTCCAAAAACTAAAGAAAATTCTGGCATGGTACCGTTTGGAATACCGTAGTGGTAGAGACAGTGTTGTTGGGTTTTCTTTTGTTTGTTTGTTTGTTTTTTCTTGCTTTACGACGCTTTTAACACTTTCCGGTCATATCGCATCGGCTGGAGCACCTAACAATGAATTCCGGAAATGTCGGAAAGGGCAGTGTGGTCTGCCAGTATTTTCAACATATACCTGGAGAGTAGTACCGAACGGCGATCCGTTATTTACTTTGACTTGAAATTGCTAGGATCAGAGTTAATTAAAGAAAACATTATTTAATTCGAGTGAAAGTTTTCAACAAACGCAACCTCTTTGAACTTAGGAGCCATCAGTATTATATAAATAACCGAATAGTCTACGGTCTTGGCGGAAATTGTGCTTTAAACAAGATTAATTTCAACGCTGATTATATCTTGCCATCTTCATTGCTAAATGAGATCTTTGATACGGAAAACTGATTAGGAAGCATTGAAGTTCGTATTTCATGCAATCGAAATCAGCCTATATTTAGAAGATTCTAGAATACCGATTCTCCTGCAATTGTCATTTTCTTATTTTTTTTAGAAATCGTAAATCTTGTCAGTACGGTCCCGACACCTGTGCACTGCTCTAACTGTATAGATTAGTTACACAAAACCAGGATAATTTATCAGTTCTGAAATTATCAGAATATGCTTATATTCCGTTGTACTTTGCCAAGGCTTTTACGACAACATTTTTGAACTGCACATTTCAAAGTGGTTGCAGACGACAATTTAATATGATTCGATTTTAAAAACCCTTTTCTTTTAGGGTAACAAACATTGTTTATGATAAATAAATTGCTTGTATCAAGCAAGTTCTTCATTTATTCTCAATGGTTTCCAAAACCTTTTTCTTGGATTAAGCGGGAATGGCTTGATTCATTGCCATAAAATCCCGCTTCATACATCCTAGGGAAAAAAAGCCAGTTTTAATTCATTTAACCTAATGCTAGACGGCAATATTCTAGCCTTGTCCAATTTGAATGGAGTTGAAATAACAATTTCAAGTTGGCGGAATTTAGAAAATCTTCATCTTTTTGGGTAGGAAACATTGTGGAAATTGAAGAAATTCCTTTTTTTCAATGGCCACAATTTTTTCCAAAGCAATTTTTATTGAGGTGCGTCATTGCGTGTAAATGGATTTAGAGGCCTTGAAAAAAAACTAGTAAATATTTCATTGTTGTTGTTGTTTGCTTTATTTGTAACTTCATTTCTTCTCATTAAAGTAATCTTTCATTTTGACCTGGCTTTGCAATGTCTTGGAAACAAAGAGACAAAGATGAAAGTAAGAACAAAATATGGAGTTATGCCGCATGATGCGTGAAGGTATCTTTTCCATTATCTTAATGATGCTGTTGGTTGTTGTTGTTGTGTTAATAAAAGAAAAGAACATAATTTACCCATTCCCACACAACAAAATTTAACACTGTCCAAATTGAAAAAAGCTGCAGATGACTGTTTCAAATGGATAGAATTTCATTTTTATTTATTTATTTTTTTTTTTCATTGGGGACATTGCCCACAATGTTTTCAAGGGCTATTTTCTTGGGGGCGTAAAAGGGAAGGGTTTAATTGGAATGAGCTTATTGGTTTTCCTCTCTTCGTTTGCGTTTATTTAGATTTTGGCCCATTCCCACACAATCCCCCCTTTTTGTGCCCCTTAGGACCAAAACTTTGGAAAACATTGTAGAAAATGAAGAAATTGCTGGATACAAGCAATTTCTCCATTATCCACAATATTTTTTCTCCAAAAAGACAAAAAAAACGCAGTTACTATAAAACGCAGTCAGATACATCTTAGAATACCCTGATGAGTTCAAATCATGCTTGACGCAATCACAACATTAAATAGGAAAAGAAGAAATTTATATATATTTTTATCTGTTTGTGGTTGAGTATTTGAAAAACAAGAGGGTCATGGTGGACAATATCGTTCACTTGAGTCATCTGTCTAGACAAAAGTATATAGGGTAGAAAAAGCGGTTGTCCTGGAAAGTTATAGTTTCTAGAGTGATCACGTGGTAAATGTTGACGACGACCGAAACACGACGGACACGAGACAAACATATACTAATTTCTATAGTAATGATAAGCCATAATTTTAAAGACCGGTCT
Organism: Fragum fragum; assembly: GCA_946902895.1. Classification (NCBI taxonomy): domain Eukaryota; kingdom Metazoa; phylum Mollusca; class Bivalvia; order Cardiida; family Cardiidae; genus Fragum; species Fragum fragum. The sequence goes on from OX336367.1 coordinate 21,107,696, forward strand.
ACAGAAGAAAGAAAAAGATGGAAAAAACACACACATACAATTAAATCATCAGCCGTGAAAAGAGAAGAGCACTATTTTATCAAATTAACGGATTGCCACGCCCACTGACTCCGCTTGCAACGCCAACTGACCTCCGACAGGAATTTCTACTCAGGTCTTAAACGGCATTATTTTACGATATTATTGGCGAGTTACATGTAAAAAAAAAAAGAAAAATGGTTGGTTGGCGACCCAAACGTCGTAAATATGCTGTAGTTACGATGTTTAAGTCGACAAACCAAAAATGATTTGCGTCACATAATTGTCTCTCAATGTCTCAATTCAAATTTTACTTCCGGCTAAAATGAATGATTTGGTCTATTGACAGCCGTCAATTCAATGCATATTCCTTATGTAAATCTGCACATTCGAAAGCTGCTAAGATCGTAAATCGTATATTTCATGCAAGAAGAAATGTTTAATTCAGAATATCTAGAAAATATCTAGGAAACTGTTGTTTTTTTTTTTTTTTTTTTTTTTCTGTCGACTGAGTTTGATTTCAATTAACTGTTTCTAAAACTGCTTCCTAGAACCCCAAAACATCTCGACATTTCAAATACTCTATTAGGTTATATTGGAAGATAAGCACCATTTGGGACATAATTGCGTTTTTTTAGTCGCGTTTTGTATATTTCGCAAGATCTTAAAACACTTTCTGGTATATTCATGCCAATTTCGTATTTCAATCACCAGACGACACTACTTAACGACTCAAAGAATATCGAAGAGGATGGGAATATAATAACTATCGAGATTAACCCGTTCCTGCTTTTCAAAATTTTAGACTTGTCCAATTTGAAAGAGGTTGCAGACGACAATGAAAAATGCATGCAATTTGAAATCTGACTATCCTATGTGGTAGAAAAATATTGTGGGAAAAGGAGAAATTGCTTGTTACAAGCAATTTCTTCTTTTTCCACAATGTTTTCTCAAGTATAAAATCACAGTGACGTAAAATCCCGGATTTATTTGGGAAAGGGTTAAAGTCCCATATCATGGAGTAGAATTAAATGCAGGAAAACTAGAAATCCTCGAAAGGAATGGGAAATATAATTAGTTTGAGTTTTTATTTGAAGTCAAATAGTTTTATGATGTTTAAGGTTGTTTTGTGTGCGCAAAAGTCTGTGCGTAGGTGTGAGTACGCACGCGTGTGTGCGTTTATGTTTGTATTTGTTATCCAAGTATCAAGTTTTCTTCAAGTTTTCTTTTCGTTAACGTTTAATCAAAGTACTGAAAGAACTGTAAGCTAGTAAAGCTGGTTTTGTTGAGTTTTGTTTGTTTGAATGGAGTTTTACGCCGCTTTCAACAATCTTTCAGTTATATCGCGGCGGCTGGAGCACCTAACAATGGAATCCTGGTATTTCTCACACCAGTACTACCATTACATCCTTTCCTAGCCTCCAGCTGCTATCCCACATAGGTCTACGATTATCGACCCATTGGTGAGAGACATATAGTCGGAAAGGATGAGTGCCGCCGTCGGGAATCGAACCCGGGACCTCTAGATTGATAGTCCGACGCGCTACCAACTGCGCTATGACGGCGGCATGTTTTGTTGAGTAATCTTCTTTTTCAAATGTTATTATGATAAATAAACGAGGTTAAAGTAACCCAGGAGTAAACCCATTACAACACGTCAAAATCGTAGTCTGGTTCAATTAAAAGTTGCAAAGTACAGTTTTGAGGTGGTAGAATTTAGAAAATATTTCCCTTATAGGATAGAAAACAATGTGGACAATGAAGAAATTGCTTGTTACAAGCAATTTCTTCATTGTCAACAATGTTTTCCAAAGCTTTGTTCTTGGGATGCTTAAAAAACGGGATTGAGTAGGAATGAGTTAAATAGCATGCTTTTGAAAGAGTTCGTTACAATCTAAATAGACTTTGCAATATTCCTGAAATACATATGAACTACTTATTGTGGCGTATGCATTCAATGGATTTAGTGCCTAAGCCTCCAGTGGCAGTTTGCATTCGTTGATCTTTGAGACGACCTCAAAATTTCGTCTGTTAACTTAAGCTATCAAAGTTGACGATTTGCTAGCTAAAAACGAAGTAAAACTGGCGAGAAGTAGAGGAAGAGACGAAAAATAGAACAGAGCAGAGCAAAGCACACTCTTTAGTCGCCTTTTTTCTCCTGGATGTCTTAAAGTACAGAAGAAGCAGACTATCAGAACGTAAAGATATCAGAATGATTACTTTACCTCTCAATGTCTACATTATCCACGTCAAAAATGCACTAATTTACTCTTACATTTTTCCGTAATTTCGGTTGAAGCTGCTTCGAATTTAACAAGACTTACTGCACATTAATGTAACAGTGGATATGAATTCCTTGCCTGTTACTCTTTTCTGGGAGCCATTGAAACTGGAGTCATCCAAAATGAAGTACTCGGTTATGTTTTAGGAAGTTTATTCAAACATTAATTATTAAACAGTCTAGACGCAGGAAACAATAATGCATTCAAGTCAACAAATTATTAAACAGTCTAGAAGCAGGAAATAATAATGCATTCAAACCAACAAATGTACAATATAAATGTAAAGGAATTATGGGACAAGGACAGAAAGGATATGATAGACATTTTTCAAAGTTTGTGGAGCAGGCCTCATCTCAACCTGTTGATTTCTTTCGAAAACGCAGACTACACCCGATGTCTTTACCATCAAATTAGTACAAGTTAACGCACCGGCCCATAAAACCGCTACGGTACAGGAATATCTGAACAAATCAGGGCTCGATGCCTTTGGCCACCCCCATTCAGCCCTGTGACTTTTGGTTGTTCCAAAAACTAAAGCAAATTCTGACATGGCACCCTTTGGAATACCGTTGTGGTATTGGTAGCGTTTTTTTTTTGTTTTTTTTTTTTTGTTTTGTTTTTTGTTTTTTTATCTTGCTTAAAGCTGCTTTTAACACTTTTCAGTCATATCGCGGCGGCTGGAGCACCTAACAATGGATTCCTGGTATTTCTCACACCAGTACTACAATTACATCCTTTCCTAGCCTCAAGCTGATACCCCACTTAGGTTAACGATTACTCGACCATTGGTGAGAGACAAACGTTGGAAAGGGTGGTGTGGTCTGCCAGTATCTGCAACATATACCTGGAGAGGAGTACCGGACGGCTTTCGGAAATGGGTAATTCCGGGCGAAGTCCGGAAGTTCGGAACCATGTGTAAAGTACGTGGATATATTTCGAAGCTTTAGATAAATGAAATTGTTATATTTAAAGCGCTTTTAAAAATACCGCCCTGCTCAATGAATTTTAAAAAGTGTCCATCGTAAAACTAACAATGAGGAAATAAGATATTTGGCATCAAGAATAGTGTGAAAGATGACAAGTGATTATACTTGCGCTTTTCTCTGGAGAAAGATAAAATGAAAGTGCGCCTTACTCAAGATAACATAGCGTGCGCATCTAATTTTCGCACAAGATGCACAGAAACAATTGGTCCTCGGATACTCGGACATGTTTTCAACCCATTCCAACACAAGGACGCTTTTTCATGCCCCAAGAAAAAAGTTTTTGAAAGTATTTTGGAAAATGAAGAAATTGCTTGCTACAAGCAATTTCTTCTCTTTCTACAATGTCTTCCTTCCCAGAAGTAGAAAAGTCTAAAATTTCATCAACTGAAATGTGTCGTCTGCAATGGATTGGAAATTGGACCGGTCTTAAACTTTCTTTGGCGTTAATTGGTTAAACAATATACTACAAGTATAACTGCGTCCGTTTGTCCACACATGCTTTTAATCTTCGCTTTTACGTCTGGCCCAAACTACAACAGTAAAACTGAAAAGCACATTCAATTATTTTGTGTGATCGTGAAGAAATTTATGACAATTTAATTTCGTATCAAAGAGAATCAGATAAGTTCGGTTATACAAATTCTATTCTGAAGCATAGGAAATTCTACTAATAAATGGGTGTAAAAAGCTTTTGAAATTTGTGTCTATTACTTATGGCATGTATTATATGGAATTTAACGTGTATTCCTACTCAAATACTGTATACTAAGTGAAAAATTATGAATTAGTCACCCTTATCATTTTTTTACTTTATATCTTATATTCTGTAAGACTTTCACCGTGAACAATGTTGACATGTATCATTTAGTTCCTTCTCGAAATTTTGAATATAAATAATGTAGATCTGGTCCCTGTCACACTACAGACTTAAAGTCAATGGACTCAAAAAGACGAACTATTTCTGCGTCTGGTTTAATACCAGAAGTATTGGAATTGTATGTTACACGTGATATATTGTTGCTATAGAAATATGCTATCTGAAAAGTTAAATGCATCCTGACTGCCAGGAAGAGAATGAATGATTGAAGAGTTGAAAACGTCTGTAGTTTATTTGATGTATGTAACTTGCTTCAGCCAAATGAATACTTAGGAATTATTGTCAGCCATATCAAATTCATGTTCTGTATTCTATTAGAGTAATTTCAAATATTATATACGTTTACAACATTTAGAAATTTTAGAAAAAAAGAAATATGTAGTACAAGTGTTAAGATTTTGTCTAGCAATACTTACGTAAATGTATAACAAAGTATAACAATGTTTATCAAAGTATAACAATGTTTAACAAAGTATAAAAAAGTATAATACTGTATAACAATTCATAACAAAGTATAACAATGTATAACAAAGTATAAGAAGTATAACAATGTATAACAAAGTATAACATTGTATAACAATGTATAACAATGTATAACAAAGTATAACAATGTTTAAAGATGTATAACAAAGTATAATATTGTATAACAAAGTATATCAAGTATAACAATGTTAAACAAAGTATAATACTGTACAACAAAGTATAACAATGCATGACATGTATAACAATGTATAACAAAGTATAACACTGTATAACAAAGTATAACAATGTATAACAAAGTATAACAATGTTTAACAAAGTATAACAATGTATAATCCAGTCCTAGTCCCAGACATTCATGTTTTAGTTCTTGTTTTAGCTCTTAACCCATTCCTACACAGTGACGCTTTTTTACATCCACAAAGAAATACAATTCAGAAATTATTGTGTAAAATGAAGAAATTGCTTGTCACAAGCAATTTCTTAATTTTACACAATATTTTTACCTAGAGAGTTGAAAATATCTAAAATTTCACAATTTTTAATATTTGAATCTACAACTTCTTTCAACTTGGACCAGTCTAGGATTCCCTTGTAAGGTAACGGGTTAACCTGAAAAATTCCTGTTTTGGCACGAGGTATAGACAAAGATCAACGCATGTGCATGCAGTCTGATATTTATCCACAATACTTGCTTGTCCATTTTAAGCAAGGGATATTAATAGGATTTTTTTCATAATACATGCTTCTAGTGCTTTCAGTCCTTTGATTTTATTAAAAAGTATTAAGTAGGACAAGGGATAAAAAATAAAATGTAACCACGGCCAATGTTTTCATCCTATTAACTCTCAAGAAAATTCAAGATACATATGTCGCCAAAGCTGCAGACGATTTATTACTGTGGTAGACTAGATTATTCAGGTGAGAGCATGAACGATTGCAAAAATACAAATGTATCTGTGACCTTTAGAATTATGACACTTTACTCAGGAAAATTGTTAGGATACGTAATTGCAACTTGTTTTGCGACAAAATCTTATTTTTAAGATTTCGGGTTATAAATGCTTCAAGATACACCCCAGACGAAATTATAGTTAAAAAAGGGTACGCCATAACTGAATAATTATAAAATAGTCAGCAGCCATGAATGTGGTTCTTGTTTACTTCTCCAAAATGAGATCTACTGACCCATGGAGGCTGGTGAACTGTCTGGGGTACTATCAGAAAAATGTTCAATCAGAGAGAATAGAAGGGGAATTAATTGAAGAAAAGTAAGGGGTTCGTTCATTAAGCAATGCAAATCTTTTCATTTACATCCATCTAACTCTGAAGTTTGTTGGTGATAGCTAGTCTACGTAATGCAATAGGTAATTTAAATGAGAAAAACGTCATGAAATTATATCTTAGGAGAAAAGAAAAATTGTACCAAGCCAGGGCAAAGAGTTCTTTGCACTGCACTTGTCAGCTGCATGTTACAAATTCTCTCCTAAGCCACATATCTACTTTCTTTTTGACCTCTGCCTTACAATTACATAGAATTAAGATGCGCATGAACAGGGATTAGTCGTTTATGTTGATGTGCAACAAAGAAAGCAAGACGGTTCCATAAATGCAACTGCTTACCATAAATGTCAAAGATTTTTCAAGACAGTTTGAACTTAGACACAGAGGCAGATTATGATCGACTTTTGCAATGCAAGTTAATGCTGCATCCACTTATCACTCATGTTACAAATTCCGTCCCAAACCACATATTTACTTTCATCATGACTTCTGTCTTACAATAACATGAATTGAGCTGCTCATGAATGAGAAATAGTCGTTTATGTTGATGTGTAACAGGAAAAGCAAGAACTTTCTTGTGATGCAACTGTTTACCTTACCTTGCAAAGATTTCGCAATATAGTTTGAACTTTGACGCAGATTTTTGACGACTGATGCAATGTAAGTTAATCTTGCGCCAACTTATCACTTCCGTCCTAAACCACATATTTCATTTATTCTACAAACATGTTGAATTCGGGACCAAATGTGCAACGGTACCATTGAATAATGCAGACAAATTCCCTGTTGGCGATACGTCAGCTATTAACATAATACTTTCAAATCTTCACTGTTGGGAATTAAATTTTAGTGTAAATTATCATCATATTTTATTGGATTTTTGTCATATCCTAAAATATTCGTACCTGTTTATTATCGTTTTGAAATAACATGTAGCACACAGTTTGAAAATATAAATCAGATAAATCAAATTAGACATCTGATGATCGAAATTAGCTTCATGTTTTTAGAAAGCAACTTGATGCATACAAAACTTGCAATGTACATTTGTACCCATGCACCGATCTTCAAAATACTTTGAAGCACCATACAATTTAGATCTAATGGCAATTGAAATCTGATATTTTCTTTAATGCTCTCGGTTAGATTGTTGAGATATTTTGGAATAACATCACTTTCATAGTTTCACCGAAAAAACAAGGAAATTATCATGATGATAGTTCCACTGTCTTGGCAGAATTAGTTCTGCTTTCGCTCATTTCTAACGACTTAACGTTATCTCTGCGTGATCAAAGTCGTGGGTTGCCGTGTAAATCACTAGCAAAACGTCGCACGAGTGTTTCTTTGATGACCTTTCTCAAGAATTATTCATGAAGATGTGATAGGTCAAAACTTCTTGCATGGGAAGTTCGGACTTTTCGATTTGAATTTTGTAATCAACACCAGCCTCCCATACCAGTAGGATTCGACATTGGACAAGTTCATTCTGATCCTCTTTGTTCCATTGTTATATCGTGTGATGGAAAAAGAGATTCGTTTGAATAACCATTCCCCATCAATATCTCTTTAACTGCTCACCAAAATTTGACGAAACTTTTAATAATTACAAAAAACTTATAACATTATATTGATAACCTATACTTTTCGAGAAGTATATTTCATACATATTTAGCAAGCTATAAAATCGAGAAATCAAGAGGTTTTTATTTCAAATAGAATTTCTCAAAATTCCACTTTTTCCCGAAAGAAAGTTTCCTTCTCGTAAGGCAGGATAAAAGTTGATTAAAGTAAATCATTAATTCATTCGAGTGAAAGTTATCAATAAATGAAACCCCTTTGAACTAAGGAGTCATCTGTCTTGTGTGCACAACCGAATCGTCTACCATTCTAAGAGAAAACGATGACTGAAACAAGATTAATTTCAACACTGATTATATCTTGCCATCTTCTTTGCTAAACGAAATATTTCATACAGGAAACTGATTAGAAAGCATTGAATTTTGCATTTCACGCGATCTTAGTTCAAATCTTGATATTGTATTTGGTTATGAGAGGAAAACCGACCTTGTTATTGAGTGATTTGTCTCTTATATATAAATTTCGTTGAAGTATATATGATCCGGTATCAAGGAATGTGGTTACTTTATGACGTTGTAAAATTGTTTGATGGCGTCACAATTGTCTGATTTTCGCTACGCCCCTCAAGAAAAAAACTTTGAAAACTGTGTGAAAAATGAAGAAATTGCTGGCAATTTCTTCATTATCCACAATGTTTTCCATCCTCCAAAAATGGCCGCCTGCT